>JAEUWL010000272.1:0-112465 GCA_018524415.1 Podaxis rugospora
AGTGAAACTACAGTGAATTTCAAAGTGAGGAGTGTCCATATGGCATCCAGACAACTAGGGATAGCGAAACAATCATACTAGCAGAAGGTCTGGGTTTCAGGAGAAATGATTATTGATGAGACAGGAGGATGAAACGTGCATGAAGGAATTGGTTATTGGCTCTTGATAGAGACTGGGCAGAGGGGTAGTCTGGAGGAATGAACTTGTGAGAGGTGTCCAATTGGATCGGGAGGTGAACCAGCTGGTCTGGGCTCACTGAGATGCCTTGTAACCAGGGCTCGAAAGCTTAATGGATGAGAATTGGGGTCCATAACACGGACAACCAGCACCAATTTAACAATGCCCACATTACTTCATCAATCTCAGGAAGACATGGGGGCAAATTGCCAAGTACTACACCCAGGATCACTAGTGAACTGTTTGGTATATGATCAAAGGAAATCCTTCCTGTAAAAACCTGAAGGAGAGTTTCAGTATCCATAAATACCTTAGCAGACCACATTTACCTCAAGTATGGTCATCCCAAGGGCCCATACATCAGAAGAAGTTATCGGTCTGGGCTTTGAGTGCCTGTGAAGTTCTAGTACCATCTATGGACAGGCTCCCTCAATTGGAGAGCTTGGCAACAAGGTAGAGCTGAGTGTTCTGGATGACCCAAAGTCAGCAAGGCAAGCTTGTTTGCTATTGGTGACAAGGATATTGTGCTGGGGGAGAGGTTGACATTGTACCAGAGTGGAATATATTGTAGCATGACTTACTGCTTTGATGTCTCCATGTATGACTACATATGGTTTGAGGTTGTGCATGTATTCCAAGCCTGCCACTGCTTCACATATCTAAGGAAAGGTATCTCTGCAGTGAGTAGGAAGTACCATATCCTGTCTGGTGAAGGCCTACAAGATCCAGTTTATTTACTTGGGGGTGCTGTTTCAAGAATTGAGAAAGATCTCTATTTTTGTAGTATGGCATAACAAGGCCAGGATAGTCTTGCTCTGGTACAAGGCCATAGAACAGCACTATGTGTGGATGATGCAGTTGTGACCACAGCCTTGACTCCCACAAGAGGCACTGTATCAAATCTCTCAGAGACTGGATCAAGTTCAATGCTGAAAACGAAGAGTGAACCTTGTGAGCATGGTTGGCTTCTGTGGTATTGTTTCCTGTACACCTGCAAAGTACTTTGATAGCGACCTAAGAAGCTCAGTCAACCCATTAATATCTAGAAGGGTGATGAAGACTTACAAGCATAGTTTCATCAGTGGGCTCTTGGTTCCACTGGCTCTGATATATATCAGCTTGACCACCACAAGCAAAGTACCATGACTCAGCCTTGCAAATACCTCTGAGCATGAATATCTGCAATGCTCGGAGCTTCTGGAGGGAGATTGAGGAGGTTATGTTACCTTCCTCTTGAATATGAGCCACAAGGAGTTCTTTCATTGATTTCTATGTAATCCAAATTCTGAGCATCAGGAAAATCCCACTCTACTTTTTCAGTCTTTTTGTGTCTTTTTATGCCTTAATTTTTTTTTTCAAGTCACAACTAAGGCAGGATATTCCTAAGTCACTTTAAGGTTTGAGCAACATTTGCCAAGGACTTAAATATCCTTAAAATGCCTTTTTTGTGCTTGTGGAGTCAGAAATTGCTTTGTTTTCTTTAATTTGGTCAATATTCTTATTTCTTTGTCCTGGCTAAGTCAAGATTAAGTCCGTTTTTTCATAAGTCAAAAAAAAGTAATTTAAGCATATTGGATTTTGCTGATGAGGATCCACATGGACCATTTCATTTCGGAGAACCAACTGCCAGTTCTTCAGGGAATTCCGCTAAAGAGCCATGCCTAAAGAAATGACACATTCTTAGTTTCCAATTAAGTCCATTTTGTGGGAGCCATAGGCGCTATGTTAGAAGGAGATCTTGCGGGATCCCAAGTATGGTAAGACATGGATGTCAAAGTTAGGTGAGATCTTGAGATCGGGACAAATCTGACATTGTAAAATTAAGAATGAGGAACACATTAAGCATTCCATTTACATAGACACGACACAAACCATATCAGGTTTTGTACGCCTGGAAATCACATCGCTTTCTGGGCAGGGTTCCAAGTTCAGAACACCGAAAAGATGTCTTCCCTGGTTTGCAGTCCCGAGCACACCCTAACAAGAGGGGAAAGATGAGATCGATGAGATGTCAGTTATTTCAGCTCCTTCGAAAAATATTTTGTTCGCTTGTCAAACCAATGCCTCGTACTGGACCACCCCATTTGCAACCGCCTGGTTCGAAGCCTCTGGTGCAGACTCTCCGGCTGCTGGAAAGAGCAGCTCAAAGTCTCCATGAACTTGTTGGCATTTTGATAAGCCCAAGCTTGATACTGACCAATGATACCCACCTCCCTGTACATCTATTCATTGGTTTGGTGATGGTTTATCAAAGGCCAGATGCATCATCATGGGTATTGCCATATCATTCGGGGAAGTGAATAGTCAAATCGTAAAGTATTGTCATTCCAGAGGTTGGGTTTGGATTTTGGGAGATGGGAAAGGATGTGATGTGAGCCGCGAAGCGGCGCGGTAGGTAGATCACTGGAAGTGGGCGGGACACTTCCAGTGTGGCAGAACGGGCTACGCAAGAAGATCATGGCGAGGTTCAATATCACCAGTCCAATGGATATCGGTTGACATGCGTGTACTTGCTGATCTTATTCCGGGTGTCGTGGTGGGCCCAGATGCGCCTGCGGCGAACTTTGCCAGGGAAAAGCGATTGACAACGCTGGAGTGTCGCTTACGGGCAAGGTGTAGCACCGGGCGGTGATCCCGGAGGCGCTAAAAGAACGTGGGTGTATGTTCAAGTATGCGTTTATGGAATTTTATGGATGACGCAGTGAAGGCGGGTGTGGTGGCGTTAATACTACACCCAAACGTGTCTATCTTGGATTTCCAGTCCTTCGGACAATCTTCATCCGTGTGAAGAGTCGGCTCGAACGGCAAGACCTGCAACAAGAATCGATTGGCGAGACGGCGGCCAGGATCACATTGGAGAAGCTGCTCGACTTGAACCTTTATTGAGGAAGTGACTGTTGACACTGGAGGGCCAGTTGTGAGCATGATGCAGTGATCTCGTGAGACACTGAGGGAACGCAGGTATATATTCAAGCACGTATTGCTTACGGATGATGCAGCGAAGACGGGTGCGGTGGTGTTAAAACATTAATACAACACTCAAACATGCCGATCTTGGATTTCCAGTCCATCGGACGATATTAGTCTGTTGGTTCGAGTGGCAAGACGCGCAGCAAGCTTTGATCAGCGAAACAGGCAGCATGGACTACATTGAAGAAGCCGCTAGACTTGAGGAACTAACGTTGGGCGAAACAATACAGCACAAATATCTATCTTAGCATGTGAGAAATTCATTTACACGAACTCGAGGCAAGGGGGCGAACAACGCACGGCACAAGATGTTGTCAATGCAATGACGGAAACATCACGTTATTTAATCAAGATTAAGTTATCACTGGACGGACCGGGAGGTCCGTCGGCAAACGGGAAAAGATCACCCCTATCACTGCGTTTGAGAATACAGAGTCCTCTCTCCAACGGTTGTCCAATCGCAACCCCATTTTTTTCTCTTCTTTTCTTCTTTCTCTCACTCTGAACTTCATACGTGCAGTGGTCCTGTGACACGATCCCGAGGTATGCCGCCACACAGACTTACACATGTTCCTATTTAGTTGCCCCAATTTCTGTTGTTCAGTCTTAATCTCCCACTTCCCCCCAGCAACGTGCACCATGGCATCTCGTCCCAAAGTCCTCATTTGCAGTGCGTGCTGATCTCTACTCATACTGCATTCTCCCTCACCCAACAACCCTTGTATAGGCACCATCGTATGGGCGCACAAAGAGGTTCAAGATCTCCTCGGAGATATCGCAGAGATAATTGTATGTTGCGATTCCCTTCACCATCCCACCTTGCCACAATCCCCATACATTCGGGCTCAGGTCCATACTCATACACGATGGCATTTATAGTACATGGACTCCCCAGATCGTGCCTCTTTCCTCGCCGAATGCAAACCCGGAGGTAAATATGACGGCATCGTTGGTATCTACCGTGAAAACGAGTCCTCCCAAGTCATCGGGACATACGATAAAGCTCTCGTCGATGGACTCCCCGCCAGCGTGAAATGGATCGCACACAATGGAGCCGGGTATGATCCAGTCGATGTCCATGCCTGCAAAGCTCGCGGTGTGTCTCCATCCCAAACCATCGATTCACAAATCCACCTCGGCTGATTTCCAAATAATTGTTCCTTCCAGGCATCTACCTCTCCAACACCCCAGGTGCAGTCGATGACGCAACAGCTACGACAGCCCTCTACCTCCTAATCTCCACCATGCGCCAATACTCTATCGCCGAACGTTCCCTTCGCGCACTCACATGGAAGCCATCGGGGCTCAATCGCATCTCGCACAATGTCACAGGCAAAACACTTGCCATTCTCGGGCTCGGTGGGATTGGCAAACGCCTGGCAGAACTTGTCCAATCGTTTCCCATGCGCGTAATATACCACTCCCGAAGGCAAGTGGCCGATGCACCCACGTATTGTGAGTATTTTGCCAACGTGGAGGAAATGTTGGCACAGGCGGATGTGTTGAGTGTGCATGTGCCGTTACGGAAGGAAACAGAGGGGCTTGTAGGCGAGAAGTGGATTCGGGCGTTGAAGCCAGGTGCGATCATCATCAACACCGCACGAGGTAAAGTTATCGATGAGGAGGCCTTAATTCGTGCCTTGGAAGACGGCCACGTAAGTTCACAACCATTTATTCTCATTGCAACAAATCATTGCAGTAGTCACTGACGAGCATGTGGTATGGCGATTGTTACGTGCACATAGTTGAGAGCAGCAGGATTGGACGTGTACCCCAACGAACCTCACGTCAATCCGCGACTCCTTGAATTCTCGCAGGTGACGCTGCTCCCACACATGGGGACCGAAAACCAGGATTCGCAAAAGGAGATGGAAATCCGCGCCCTGCAGAACTTGCGAGACTTTTTGACGGCGGGTATGGGCAAGGATCTCGTAATCGAGTATCAAGAAACGAGTAAGGTGAAGCTGAGACTGTGAAGCTTTTGCGTTATGAACGAGGCTGATGCTACGTCATGTCAAGTGAGAGTAAAGTACAGGTTGAAAGATTGGGGGGGATGATGGAGGCCGCGAGATGGAACATGAGGGTGCCGCGAGGCTTGGCTAGACGCTATAATACCCTGGGTCGTAGTTCAATCACTTCTGGCTTTGATTTGTACAACTTGCTTACTGGAATATACCGACGCCATCCCTTATCCCTGGGCAATGGAAAACTTTCATGCGAGGGAGATCCTGGAACCCATAACCAACAGTCTTCAGGTAATGTAGGTTGGATATAGACCTGGCGGTAAACCCCGGTTCTGATAGGCTCTAGAAGCCAAAATCTTGAATTCATAGAAAGACAATCATCGAAGCTGGTGACTATTGACTCATTACCAGCGAGTAGATGGATCTGAATTTGTCAGAACTCATGACTCACTGTTATTTCCAGGCCGATGGGGCATACGCATTGCAGAACCTACGAGAGGAATTCCGAGCGCACGAAAACAACGCACACGAGGAGGTCTTGGAGCTGAAGGCGATGGCAAGGAAGATTCGACCGGAAATTGTGGCTCAGTTAAGGTGGGCCCTTGTCTCCACTTGGCGAGGTCGATCAAGCGTCATGTTGTATGTTGTAGGGCGGGGATCAAGGACCAGGTCCGGGCTGCTATCAAAGCGCAGACCAAGCGACAGGTGGACAAGCAAATAGTGAGATATGTCCCCATCCCCTTAGACAAACAGGTCGCCGATAGCGAGAAGCGGCTGTGCGAAGCCAGGATCGCATTAGCAAACTCGTATGTCCACCCGTCTCGTCAAGGCGTTTGGTTTTTCTTGATACATAGTGGGTTCAGGGAGGCAAGGGCGCAGAATGCGACTTTGGACATGAGCTGCGAGTACGAGCCTCTGGCAATTATTCTGAGAGATTCTGGGGAGGGGAGCGAGTACTACCCAGCGGATTTAGGGAGTCTATTTTCGTACGATGGTGAGTGTCTGATTGTCCTTTGGTTGCATAGAGATGTCAAGAGACCATGAGCAGTCGAGAGTCTGAATGCGCTGCTTCGGAGTTATGACCTTGAGGAGAATGGGAGTGTACGGGATAGGTATATGCGATTTTTGGAATTTATAGGTGTGTTTACACAGCCCGGGAAAGAAGGGATGGACTCATGAGTAGTGTACGCAGGTGCGACAGGCGTTCATCTGGACGAGGGTTTTGGGGTTGGTTCTTGAGTGATTATCATAGCGTCTTGGAATATATTTGGCGGGGATCAGGGAAGGTGGCACATCGGTGCGTTGATAGGACTGGCCAACAATCTATCACCCAGGCCGAATCAAAAACCTTCCCTCTGTAAGACCCTACTGGGCGGTTTGAACCTTCGCGCCCTCCACGAGTTCCCAAACGACCAAAAGCAAGGTTGCGCACGAGATTGTCCAAGGGCTAGCAAATTACTATTGAACTTGTGGGCTCCTCGCTTCAATGTCTTCCATACCCTCCCAGTGCAGCACCATCCCAAATTCCGACAGTCGGAAGCCAAGGACCATCGGGCGGCATAATTCTCACAAACTCCCCCAATCCTGTTGCGGCTGGGGTAGGAGAGGTGCTGCAGGCCGTCTTGACAGCAGCGGCGGGGCCCCTTCCCATGAAGCCGATCATGATACAGTATGACAATCGCGTGAGAAGACGACGAATGAGCACATTGAACGGCCGGGCGAAGTACTGTGCTCCATAGTTGCTGAGAATGCGTTCCTGTATCTAAAGAGCAAATTTGTGCTGGTGACTGGGACGAAGCCAGTGAGTTTAAACGCGTCGTTTGTTGAGGTGGAGCTAGTGCCGCATATTGACAGAAGGTGTAAGCACGTGCCATGGAGTATGTAACAAACAGAATTCAATATTAAATATCAAACATTAAATCCGACCTCTCCATCCAGTCTTTCCTCTCTTCCCTTTCCTCTCCCAAGCGCATGTTGGTAAGTCCATCCTTTCTTCTGCTCTGTCTCACTTCATTCAAGTACTCTTAGACGGTGGCATCTCCATTGGCCTTTGCACAGTCCGCCTATCAGAAACTCTCGCATGACGAACTCACCTTCTTCTTAAAAGTCCGCAACCTCCCTACTTCAGGTTCACACAACGACCTCGCTGCTCGTCTCGCAAATCACGACTACCATACCTACCACTTCCCAAATGCAACCCAGGATGTTTCCGGCTCAAATAGTTCCCTCACCCTCCACCCACACGCCACTCCGCATTCACGTTCCAACACCCCAGACCTCCCCGTCGAGATAATGGCAGTAATCATGGATCATGTTGGTGACTGGGAACTCGCAAAGGCTGTAGGCATACCCACATCTCTTCCCCAGCCTCTTGACTGGTCTCGCGCTACCGCGACAGACTATGCCACCCTCTCTGGTCATCTCCCTACCATCCGTGCCGCTAATCCTAGCAATGAAAATCCATTGACGAAACTGGGAGCAGTCCTCGCCATCCGTTTTGGTTATGTCAACGTGCTTGAATATTTCCTCTCCCAACACCATGACATGTTCCGCTCCGCATTCAAAGGTGACCTCATTCCCATCAAAGCCTCCAGACACGGCCGTATATCCGTCCTCTCATGGTGGAAACACGTCTTTGAGCAACACCCAGACTTGATACCACCCCCAGCTCCGGGATCAGTCGCAGAAGCTGTCGACGGTGCCTCAAGGAACGGACAAGTGGCATCACTCGACTGGTGGCTGAACTATGGGCACTCATTCGAATACACTGAAGCCGCGCTGGAGTACGCGAGCTCCAAGAATCAGATCGCCGTCCTCGATTGGTGGAAACAACAGTACACCACACGTGGTCTACCCCTAAAAATCGGCCGGGTCATGGATATGGCCAGTACTGCCGGACATGTCGAGGTCCTCGAATGGTGGGCCACTTCCCAGCTCGAGTTCAAGTATGATCGGCATGCACTCCAGCACGCTAGTTGTAATGGCAAAGTCGATGCTCTCCAATGGTGGTTGGGTTCTGGGTTACAACTGATTTTCGATCAGGAGGCTTTGGTCGGCGCAACTCGCCACAACAGGCCAGAAGTCTTGGAGTGGTGGGACAAGTCGGGGCTGCCGATTCAGTATCGCATGTGCGATATTGAGGAGGCACTCGAAGATGCAATCGGGGGTGGAGAGGATGCTAGGAGATGGTGGAGAAAGAAAGGCATTGATTTCAATGCCAACGACAAGGAGTGGATGAAGCTCCAGAGTCTCAATTAAGGTGTAAGTAGTTTACGACACAGTGCACGCCTCCGTTTTCCTCATTATCACGTACATACCATATATCTCTAGCGCGTTCGTTTTCACTCTATGCTCTTATCGCACATCTCTTGGTGTTCGGTTCACCACCTTGCTTTTTTTATGCCACACACCTCGCTTGCAATTCTGTCTACATGCTTCTAGAACTGCTTTCAAACATTGTCCTTCCACTTTTGCCCCACCCATCCCCTGAGTGATAGCTTCCGGTCCAGCGACGCCCACAAACCACGAACCTTGGCGCCAGTGGGATTAGAATAACATTTGTCCCCGTTATTAAACGCCCTATTAATAGACCCATTAGTGAACAAATGAGACTCGGCAGTTCACAGTGCACACACAACAGATGAAATCAGGAACTGAATTAGAAGTACATGACATATCAATTGATATCGATTAGATCCGGCTCTATTACCCAGAAATCTTGCTTCGCTTCGCCCACAAACGATCCTCGAAAGACCCAGAGTGCGGTAAAAGCGAAACCTGTCGAGCGTCAGTTCACCGAGTCAACCACATACCCGATCTCTGCGGTCTAACCCCCAAGGGTGATAACCATAGCGGGATATGTGGATTACAACCTACAATTCCTCACCCGAATCCGACCCGACAACGCTCACCCAACCTTCGAGGAAGCAGCACTCTCAACTAGAAGTGATCAAAGGGTACACAGCCTGTTAAGCGAAAGGGTTCACACTCCGCAGCCACTCCTCAAGTTCAAGGCCCTAGTAAGTACTATGACCCTACCACCATTGCCAGCGGCCGACTTTTGAATGTATTCGGATTGACTCGTTCGTGTGTGTGTCCGTGCCTGCGATTTTTCGGATCCAATAACCGCGTCAGTTGAAACCCAGCGAAACCGGCACTGGCGTCCATCACTCGATGAGAGAGTAATTTCGCATTCCAGCCCTGATCCATTCCACTCGTTCCTTCCCCTCAGTAAACCTCATGTACAATGACAAGAACGGGAGCGTGGTAGAACCAATGCTTCCAAGGGGTGTGGTGAGGAACATCGGCCGTAATGCCCGACTGGTCGCAACAGGTCGTAACTCCTCTCGGCTCGCATTAAAGATAGTTCCAGATTTTTTTGGGAATATCCCTAATCCAAGAGAGAATGCGACGGTGTGTATGTAGAGAGGTCCCAGACTTGATTTCCCACGAAGTCAAGTGGCCGATTTGTTAGGGGATGCATATCCCTCTTGCTGTACCTGTTAGAATGTAGCATCCAGCCGACAATGCACTCCGATGTGGACTCACGGCAAGGGAGAAGAGGATAGGGAAAGCGGACTTCTGAGTAGAAGTCCGAGGTCGAACCTAGTCGAACATATGCAAGATCCCATCCTGAATCACCTCCCATGTTGGAGCTCCATCATTGTAGGCACGTAAATCTCCTTTCGGCCGCCCCTCACATCAGGACTGATGCACCTATAGTCCAAGTACGAGGTATGAGAAGTGTCAGTGGAATGGAAGTTATAAGCAGAAGTATTTTAGCGGGCTGAGGACGATAGTATGTCGACACCGGACGGACAGACGAGGTCGAGCTCAAGTGACATGACCTGAAAGGGTCCCTTGTTACTGTTTCAGCCACGCTGACCGGTTATTCTCAAGGCTTGACGGGCGAGAAGCCTTGGGGGACTGCGATTTCACCCTGCAATTCGGGGTGAGCGAATTAGTCGGGCTGAAGTCTGTGAGATAAACAAGGAATAATCGGCGCACAACAAAATCAACATCATCGTGTCAACATGGCATACATATGTGCCTTGACGCATTCCATCGTCCTAACATACCCTTTCTTTACCTCAAAGCTTCAGATTCTTCCAAAAGGCGGCGCTGGTTCCCAACTACATCGCAACCAAAATAGTATTCTCCGCGTCGTCTATGTCATGCACAACTACATGCACCACAAATATCAAGTAACCCATCCACACGAGAACCAGCCTCGTGCGAAAAAGCACTACAAACGAAGTCCGCCAAAATAAACTCACTCGAAGTTCCATTTCACGTCAAACACGCCGGTGTCCAAGGACTGGAACTTTTTGAATAGCGTTGGGGACATATCTGCACCCACAAACCCAGTTCAGCGGTTGCTCTGGTCGCAGAACGGAGGCAGCAACTCACCGAGGTCCCCTGCTGCGCAGGAAGGGCAGGTATCACGTACTTTTGCCGTGGCGGTTTTGCCAGTGCTGGGATCTGTAATTTTGATGCTCTACAGGCATCAATCGGCTAATCCTAATTAAGTAGTTGTAAAACACTCACCTTGTTGCAACTCTCTCCACCTGACATGGTTTTCGTCGCTAGTGCCACCACCAAGTCTGAATCCGAATCCGTCTCACCGCAGCTTCCAAGTCCAACTTCGTACCAAGTAGCCTACACACGCCGTCAGCGAGTATTTGTTGACGTAGAAACTCATCCAAAGCTCACCTTGCCAGACTGACCATCGCTTGAGCTTGCGCCCCCGTCGGATGTGGTTGCCGCGACGGTAGCCTCGCGCTGGGTTTCGATGCCTTGGGTTGTAGTGGTTGTGCCATTTCCGGGTCGATCCTCGGATGTGGCGCTGGGAGTAGCAGAGCTCATCGAACGGCTTCTAGTAGGAGCTCCAGTTTCGGCAGGGACACTACCAGATGTAGATATGGGGACGGCTGAACTCTTCGGCGGGACCCCATTAGAAGGGCTCCCAGTCCTAGTCGGGATCGCACCGCTGGAAGTATCGTCGCATCCCATGCCTCCGCCAGGACCTTTGGTATGGCCCCCCCTTGACACGCTTGGGGCCACGGTGGGGATTATGCTCTCCGTCATGGCAGAGCCGGTCCTGGTACCCCTGTGCTTGCTTCCGGATACGCTCGAGGGCCTGCCTCTCCAACTGCTCGCGGTCATACTTCCAGGCCACCTTCCAGATCCATCACCACAGTCTACACTGCTCCCACCTTGTCTGTCTGATCCCTCATGGTGTTTGATGGGGTGCGCCGAAGAGAGGGACAATAAGCCCACAAGAATGAAAGTAAGGGAAGAGAGTGTGATTTTGGTCATGATAATGGGAGGATATAGGAAAGTGGGGAAGTGATAGATTCAGGTGGATTCGCAAGGAAATGCTCAACACTTCGGGGCAACGCCAGGTCCTGGGTAGCTTCAAACCCCACATCGGAGTCTCTTATATATGCACGGATGTGCTCCATATAAAAGGATTATGGTATAGGCCGTTGCCAACCGCCGAATTAGAAGGGAGGGCATAAATTTTCGTTGAGGGAGCTCCTGTGGGGCAACCGGGTGGATGATCAAGCAGGTTCATTTGGCATGTAAGTCATAGCTAACACATTTATCATTTCATTGCTAGTAAAGCGAGGATTGCGAGACGCTTTCTACATGAACGATGTCATGAATGCCGCTCTAATAGATTTATAGATGATAGTGTGTACGAGGTCCTCGTTATGCTCTGATCTGGGGTTTCGGTGGCCATGTCTTCCATTGCAATAGGTATTGAAAATTTCGCCTACATATTCGGAAAATGGTAAGATGAGTCAAGCCGCGAGCACCACCGCTTTCCTTATTCGAGTAGCTGATACTTCCCAACGATGATCGCGAAGGGACACACCCACCAGCAGTTACTGCGGCATCGGTTCTTCCTTGGGCAATGCCCCCCCGTTGCTATTGGTACTGGTGACTCGACTTCTAACTGTATATCTTCTTCACTGCGCCCACGAGCAAAAATTTTTCTGTATCGGTGATTAAAGTTTCCAACAAGCTGCATCGTCCACACAATGACGTTTTCGAAGCTTATGAAGCGGATCGCGAGGCGTCTCGTGAGGATAAGCAGGTTAGCTAATGATCGTTGCCCAAGCATCCTGGAAGAACAAAAGGACGACGGAACGTCTCGGCGGATGCGAAGATGCGCGTTGTGGGGGCATCATGATCATCTCCGCTGTTACACTCTTAGATTGCACCTTAGGCCTCATCGCTCGTTCTACACGTTGTACGATTCGGAAGACATGTGATCTCATATATCTAATCATAGACTCCCTGGGATGTGCCGCTATATATCAAGGGTAGTGCCCGGTGGGTTTGCCTCCGTTAAGGGCTTGGATTGACCAGGATTGAGCTCTGTTCGCAACCTGCTTCCCTAGAGGTACCACGTTCTTTACCCTAATACACGAGCCGATGGAAAATCCGAAGATCATTAACTTGATAGGGTGGCGTTGAACTGGTTCGTTATGTGCCTCGTTGAATCTGTTGTGGATGGCACGCAACAATTGAGCGCTGAAAGCTCATTACAGGGTAGTGCTTGCAGGCCGACTCGGTGTTTTCCTTCTGCTGCTTGAAGCGACAGAAAAGCTAATAAGTGGGGGAGTAGAAGACCGCTGTTCTCCACGCTTCCACACCCCTCGTGCTTTGGCGGTTAAACTTCCAAAAATTCTGTAAGCGGGCCCACAGCACCTTTAATGTGTCCAGGGTTGCGCAGATGTCTATGATTGGAGGGAGGTCAATGGGCCGGAGCCCTTGCTAAGCCGCACTTAAGCGACAGAGACCTGAGTCCCGAAATGCCTTGCCCAGCCTCTTTGCAGACAGCCACTTCCTGTCAGCTTAACGGCAACGGAGCGGCCTCCGATATTATGCTTCCTCATTTGGTTTATGTTTTCCAGAGGACTCTATTTGACTGTTAACATTCTTAGCCAGCAGTTGAGATCATTGCGATAGAATAACATGACAAAAAGATCTTTGCAAAAGAAAGGAGTGAATCCTGAGACGTTTTCATGCGTGGAAGATCGCGAATCTCGAGCCTAGGATCCACCTAGCACCCTTCATCTCTGCGCCCACAATTACATACAAGTCCTTACAGAATACAGCATTCAGACAATGTATAAAGCTCTGGCACGGCCGTTCCCCACTCCCATCCCCACTGAAACGCGGTCATACCTATTTCCGTACCCGCGAGAGTACATCATGGAATTTGGCAAAGTTCTTAGGCGTGTGTGGGCTTTGTTCGCACACGCTGGTGGCTACTCGCCTGCCCGTGTTGGTGCTTCACCTGGGACTGAACCTCCTGCGTCTAAGTACGTCTCACTCTGTACCTTCCTGCCTGGATTTCGGTGCCCAATTCTAGCTTTGACAGTCCCCAGGACATTATGCCCAGTGCCACCACTCCTGCAAACCCCCCCAAGCAAACGCAGAGGGAGGAGGTCAAGACGAGCCAAGAGGAACTAGCTACCCAGAATATGGAGACCCCAGATATACTCAATGTTACCGACCCAGAGAAGTCAGTCCAGAAGCGCCTTTGCCTGGTGGGAGACCAGTCCGACGAGGTAGGACACTTGAGCTCATCACCACCAAACGGAAGTCGATTCAGTGACTACCCACCCTGCAGAAAGACGCATTAATGGAACTCCCCCAGCACCAAATCCACCTCGAGGATTATGACCTGAACCTCGATGTCCAGGTCTTCGTTGCGCAGCCCGCCCAGGACTCTGGGCAAACAGGCTCTACCGATTCCGCCTCTCACTCGTCCGGTTCTCGACCTCCCCAGAACTCTGGTATATCCAGCCGTTCAGCGGGTGGTCCTTCATCTTCTACCCCGCCAGATAACAATGCCAAGGCGGAGAATTCAGACAAGCCGTCCCGGGCCACCCCCTCACCGATGGCACTCCCTCAACCACTTCAAATTCCAGCCTTCAGTCAGCTGATGCCGGGAAATCCAACTTGGAATTTCTCACCACCTCATGGATTCAGAACACCCGTAGCTCCAGACCCATACCAAAGTCGCCCTGGCGGTCCTGGTAGTGGGACAATGGTGATGCGGGTTCATGGAGGTGGTATGAGGACTGGGACACAACAGTGGTTCGACGGGAGTGGGGATCAAGGGGTGGATTATCAAGGAGGAAAACACAAGTACGTCTGTGAGACTTGCGGACAGCCTTTCTCGACGAAGTACAACGTCGAGAGACACCAGAAGAGCTCAACTGTCCATAAGGCAGAGAGACAGGGCAGTGAGGGCGGTTTCATTTGTCCGCACTGTGGCAAGGAGCTCTCTCGACAGGATGCGCTATACCGACACGGGCGCCTAAACGCATGCGGAAAGCGCCCTTCGCGACAAGGTGGACAAGGCGGACAAGGCTCGCCAACAGCACCATCACCACAATAGGTTTGTGATGTTAAAGACATGGGTAATGGGGAGAAAGTGCTGAAGCGGAAGGTTGCAAGAGCAGAGAATGCAGGGCGGAGGACATTTGTTTTCGTCAACGGATAAAGGGACTCGTTACTTTCCCTGTTCATTGAACTGTGTAGTTGTCAGTTTATCTAACTCGTGCATTTTAAGTCAGGATGGCTTAGCTTCGTCTTTCGTTCATTTGAGCGCCGTTCACCCGGCGAGTAGAAGTCGGATGATGGAAGTAGAATTTTTCGGTGCGCTGTGCTACATTGTAAAATACAGATATATGAGGAAGACAAATGGGAAAAATGAGCGACCCAGAAGAACTTGGCAGTTCTCCCATAAAAGGGGAAATAAACCCCAGAACGTCCTCCTAGCTATGTTACGGAGAAGTCGAAATTGATAGGGCCTTGACAATTAAGGGCGATATCGTAGTTCAGATGGCAGAGTTCAGCTTTCGGCTTCAGGCTCATGCAAATGGCTGTGGAGTGTCAGCGAGGTTGGTGGGTCACTGAGGGACATGCACTTACTCTCCAAGGACTTTGTTCATTTGGAACATATTAATTTTATCCACATTAAAGATAGCCTTCAAGTTCGCGTCGCAGATGATTTCGCGCTTGTTAGTCGGGTTTTGAAGGTTATTGCCCTTGATATAATCCCAGATACCCTTGACGACCTGTGGCCGTGACATTCTCTCCACCTGAAGGAGAGCTGATAAGGGTTGGCTGAGGTGAGAATAAGTTAGAGCCAGAGGGTCACATCCACGATAAATCTGCATAAACGTACCTCAGACCATACTCCTTCCCGAAGCCGCCTTTGCCACCACCACCACCCCTCTTCTTCTTTTTCCCTCCTTCAGCATCGTCTCCCTCGTCATCAGAATCGACCGTAGTCGCACTCTTCTTGGTACGCCCACCCTTCTTTGAGGTCCCATTGCTCCGGTTTTTGCCAGCTCTTGTAGCTCGGCCATTAATCTCATTCGACAATTTCCTGGCAAGCTTCGCGTCACTCTTCTCCTGTCCCTTCTTCGCCTTCTTCTTCTTCGGAGCCTCTTCTTCTTCGTCGTCTTCGTCACCATCATCTTCGTCGTCACCCCCCTTCTTCCGTTTGTTCGATTGACTCCCGCCGTCATCCTCGCTTTCCTGTTGGTCTGTATTCACCTCTTGGAAAACTTGCGAAATCAGACCGTCAATTTCTTCCTTGTTATCTTTGACAACATCCGCCGTCAGCGCCGGGTCCCCTTCCATCAACTGTTTTCGAACGCGTTTTGCGCTAATTGTGGTCAGATCCACGCCCGGGGCGGTGAGAATAGCGCGGATTTTTGGTTCGAGCGACTGGACGTCAAACGTCATTTTTCAAAACCGCTGGAAGAGGAATATGTTAGAAGCTAAGTGATGAAGGAAAGAGTAGAAGAGTTTGGACCAGAGGACTTCGCGAATGGGACAGGTCAATCCCCGGACTGCTCGCGTTCCCGGCCACGTGAGCGGTATTAGCAGTTCGTTTGGTTCCAGGGCGGGTGCCAAACTTGGTGTTTGAATTTTCCACCTTGGAGCCTCTTTCGCTAAATCACAACGTGGGATCCAAGAATGCTGTCGTGAATATATCATTAAATCATACTACTTGCTATCAACTACCGCAAAATCGCCCACTCGTTCCTAGCTGGATCTCCGGGTGGCGGGAACAACCCCCCTTCTTGCGCCGGCGCCTGCCCATGGTTTCCATTGGCAGGCTGGTTTTGCTGTTGCTGCTGCTGCTGCTCCCGTCGCATACGCTCAACGATACGCGTCCGGATATAGAGCAACACGGAAACAATCAGACATAACGCGACAAGCATCATCGTCTCCAAAAAGTCATCAACATCATCACCACCTTCTTCTATACGTCCATTGCGTAAGGCGCCCTCGAAATAATCCTCGGGTCCAAAATAGCTGTCGCGATCTTGCTCTGCATTACGCCTGTCTCGTGCCCACTGCGGGAATATTTAGAGATCATAGAGATACTTTTGTTAGAATGAATCTCACTTGGACGGGATCTTCATCTTCATCTCTACGATCTGGGATACCCTGTCGACGGCGGTGGAAATCCTCTTTAGCCTTTCCCATATACCAGGGTCCATCATCATCATCGTGGTGTCCGCGGTCTTCATCTTGAGCAACAGCGTCCCCACGACCTTCTCTTTGGCCATCGTCAATTTCCCGCGACTCTTTCGTTTTCGCAACAAATTCTGATATGGCAATCGAACAGTCAGCTCAAAAAACATCTTCCAAGCAGCGACTTGAATTTCAAATTCACCTTTGTCTTCTTCGTCCGAGTTCCACAAATTCAACCCATCCTTTCCCCCTTTCAATGTATGCCAGACACTTCTCGCATATAACTTGAACAGTGACAAGGTCACAGGCACATACGCATCAGAGTTGATATCAAGAGCCAGATCATAGTGTCTCTTGGCGAGATGATAGTCTTGCGGCACACCCACACCGTTCTCGTACATCCAGCCAAGGTTCCAGACTGCTAGTGCACTGAGTTGAGTGTCGGCCGCGGACTGGTAACAATTTGCGGCCTTTTCCAGCCGACTACTCTCAGTTTCATCGCCGGAAACGCCGAGCCCATGATAGTAGTAGTCTCCAACTTTGACAAGTGCGTCGATGTTCCTTTGACCTGCTGCGCGAGTCCATTGGGTGAGGGCTAGTCTGGCCGTGTCATTCGAGGGCACGCTCGGTGCAAATCTTGTCAAACGCAACATGCTCTTGTCTAACCAATACCAATGAGTATACTAGGATCAGGAGCTGGTATCAGGGTACATGCCTTGGTCGAGGACGAATGCCAGGTTATTCTGAGCAATTTCAAACCCTCGCTCAGCCGCCATCCACCACCTGAGTATCGCGAGTTCCTTGCCCTGTTCGGTACCAGACATCCATGCCCGCTCAGCGCCAGCCAAGAGATCCTCATCCCAAACACCCCTCTCCGCAACAATCTTGTAGAATGAGACAGCGACTGAGCACGAGCTCGAGATGATTTCCGGGGGCAGGTGGGGATTCGCTGCCTGGTCAGCCTGAATCTCGGCAAGGTAGTAATACGCCTCGAAGGGAGAGCCATTCCGGACAGCAGCCTCAAGATATTTCGTCGCTAGTACAATTTCACCCTTGTCTTTCGGGTGTTAGTCATTTTCAGCTGTAGGGGTGTGGCCATAAGAGATAGTAACTCACTGTAATGGTACTTGGCCACATTCACTTGCGCCTCGGCTAAGTCCTGGCCAGCCGCGCTGAGAAAGTGAGACATCGCAACCTGGATATTAGCCTTCACGCCGAGCCCATCTCTATAAATGATTCCTAGGCCATTGTGACACTCCCTATCACCGTGGCTCGCGCCCCTCTCAAACCACATCTTCGCAATCGCAAAATCCTGCTTCACACCCTCACCCCTTAGATACATTCTCCCAAGGTATCCAGCACTAGCAGCAGCATGACCAACGGGCCGGTTCTCGTCTTTGACTTGTACCACGTTGGGTGGGTCCTGAGGCCAGACCTGGCGTGCTATCTGGAGGAAGTAATACCGCGCACGACCATAGTTACGTGGAATGGCACCGACACCTTCACTACCGGATGCGATACCGCCAGGTGAGGGGTAGATACTGCCTTGATAGAAGATTTTACCAAGACGATAGGCGAAATCTACTTCACCTCGGTCGGCATTGAACTGTGACACACTTGTGAGCCTTCGCGGGCATGGAATGGCTAACGAAGGACGCACCTGGTAATAGTCGATGACATCCTCCCAAGTTTCTCCTGCAGCACGAGCAATGCCTGCTTTGATGGCAGGTCGTTGCGCATTTAGGCCAGTCGAAGCAACACTAGCACCGGGTCCATAAATACCTCCAGTCAAATCCGAGAGTCGGGTTGCGGTTTGAGGCAATGTCCGACCACCTGGGGGACCGGACATATATTTAGCCATAGCTGTCCAGCGCAAGAAACATAAACACTATAAGACGCGCAGCACGACGACAAAAGGAGGGACAAACCTTGTTCAGCCGCCCTTCCATACCATGCGTTTGCGTGCTCACAGCTCTCCGAAGTCCCAATCCCACTCCAATAACGGTATGCGAGTGCCATTTGTGCTCCCCTGTCCTCACCATTCGCGGCAAATGTAAAGTAAAGTTGTGCCTTCGCTTGATCAACGGGAACTACGTTACGATATCCAGTGGCGTGGAAGAAGGCCAGGTAGGCCTGTGCAGTCGCATTTCCGGTCCGAGATGCTAGTGAGGAGAATGAGTCGTAAGCTAGTTTGGGATTCGCCGGAAAATGTGGTGTCGGTGGGAACTGAACGACATATGAGTATGTGAGAAGGGACCAACAGTCGAAGTAAAGATTTACCAGAGAAATCTTTGCCAAAGTGAATAATGCATCCATATTTCCCAAATCTGCAGAATGTGATAGAAGGTCAAGGACCTTGATTGCTTTTACACGCTGTTCCTCATCCTTTCTTCTGGATCCCATTCCGACAGTTTCGCGGCCCAACCCTAAGGTCAGAGTTATACGCCGGACGGTGTAATAATGAAGTTTCATGAGTATCCGGAGAGCACTTCCAACAGGACCCTGACCCTGGAAGTTCGGCAGGAAAGATGACAGTATGGACTTTGAATTTCCGTTGGTTATGAGTGAGGGGTCGAATGTGAATGCTGGGGGATTTGCGGTGAGTGCCGCTAGCGTTGCAGTAGCCTGCTTGTAGGCACGAGTAGCTGTGAACAGAGTAAGGCAATAGGAAATTCGAAAGTAAGACAATTCCGACCTTCGGCTGCTTGGTCAAGTCCCTGTTGTGTGGTGGCATCCTGGAAATGATTATGTTCAACAATAGTCCATAAGCACTACTGTTATCACGCACAACGGCTTTATTTTGTGTTTCCTGACTTGGCGGAAGTGTAACAACATCAGGAGAGGGAATGACGTCGTTGAGTGGTGTCGCTAGAGAAGTCTAATTTCGGGAAGGATGTCAGGAGTATTATACTGAGTCAAGACTTCCGAAATACCTCAGCAGTTGTTGTCGAAAGGGTGTTTTGGTTATCCTGGTTATTCAGTGGCGTGTCATGTGTCGCGCCAGCCACAACCGTAAGTGCAACGAGACCAAAGGCAAGCCAGGATGCTTTCCGAGCACAAAGCTTGCTATGGCGCATGTTTTCACAGAATTATTGGGTATGCAGATGTATGACTAGAGGAAGAACATGGAATATGTGTAATGGGACTCTATCGCCCAGTGTACACGTCGAGAACATTACACGCACCACGTCAGATTATCACGTGATCCATCTTATCAGATAATTACTTAGAATAGACTCGAAATATATTTCTCGATGGCACGGGTAGGGATATCCTCTTGGCCATGCAGTCTATCGACGACATCACGAGAAATGTCGGGTGTGGAGAGTGATAGAACGTTACGTAGATACAGCCACAGAGTCTCGTGTGAGGGATACGCCTGAACCAGGTCGAGAGCGTGCTCCCTTAACTCTTCGGCAAGCAGCCCCTTGCTTCCAGATTCAGCCAGGTGCAATGTCCCAGCACAATCGAGAGCAGCAAAACCATAGAGCAAGTGGGCGGCAGAATAATCGGAGACATGCCGGGCAATCCACTCGCGCACTTGCATCATCTCCCCCCGCACAAAATCAACGTAATCATGCGAGGTCCCTTCGCAATGCTCCAGGCCTCTGGCAGCTATGGCCACTGCCACATCCATAACCCAGCGATAATGAGTCCATGCGTGGTAGTTCCTGGGATACAGCTCGCATGCTTGCCTGATGAGCCCACACTCTCTCCCCATAACACCAAGGGGTATCATCGGAAGGAAAGAAGCTTCTTCGGATGTTCTCCAGCCTGGAGGTTCTACCATAGTCTCTATCCTATCATCCCCTATGCGTTCATAATGATGCCCGAATATCCATCGTCGATGATCCCAAACAATAGACTGCTTCGCACAATCTTTGGAACCTCCGATAAACAGAGCAATCAAGTCGAGCTCCTTTTTCGGGTCGAGCGAGCCCTCCGTGATCAACCTTTTACGCGCATTAAGTGCGGTTTGGTGTGCGGGATTGGCAAGCAAGATGATGGACGAAAGAGCCAAGATGGTAGCCTGATCTGCATTCCTGTACAGAATCATAGCAACCATGTATAGGTTGTATAGGACCTTTTGTGGAATGCCCAAGTGACCATCCACGAGAACGAAAGGGAACTCGTCAGAGACTCCAGGTCCTTGCGAGGTCCACTCTTTCAAGCCACCGGGCAGAATCTCGATGGAAGACCTACAAAAATGATTGACCCAAATTCGAATAAAGCCCGAAGAAACGCACAACATACAATGGCTTTTCCAGCAGTTTCGCCAATAAAAACAAGGTCTGCTGGTTCATATGAGGTTGTTCTGGTAAGAGTTGTTTGCACTTGCTTGATTTTCAATGGCACATCGCCTTCCATCTTTAAACAACCTGCATCCTTGCGCATATGCGACATCCGTTCTCAATACTACATCGAACTCTCCAGTATAGATCCCACTCTTACCTCTCTTACGCTGGGTTTCGTCCTCCCAAGTACAAGATGTCTGCAAAACCGCTCGACTTCTACGCGGGACCTCTTGTTTGGATCGACTGCGAAATGACTGGTCTCGATCCTCGGAAAGACAAAATCCTAGAAATAGCTGTGCGCGACTGTGTGGCCCCCCGACCATCTCGAACCGCGTTTAACTCTTGCCAGTATAGGTTCTCATCACGAATGGAAACCTCGAACTTGTTGATGACGGGATTCAATACATCATCAAAACCGAAAAAGAAATCCTGGATGGGTACGCTTCATTGCCACGTCCTCCTGCTCTACCGGCATCTAACAGCAATGCAGGATGGGTGAATGGTGCACCAACCAACACGGCCAGGTATAGCCGTTCATCTCCCGCACGATATGCCCCTCCTTACCACACGACTGTAAACCCTAGTCCGGACTTACTCAGGCTTGCATCGACTCGCCTTACACACGCGAATTCGTCGCTTCCGAAGTCCTAAAGTACATCAAGAAGTGGATCCCTCAACCTAAAACCGGTGTTCTGGCTGGAAACTCGGTGCATGCGGACCGTGCTTTCCTAGTGGAAGAGATGCCCGAGGTCACCGAATGGCTGCACTATCGGTTGGAGTTTCCTCTGCGTTATTATCGTTGATAGCCCACTAACACAGAGGGTTACTTGTGTCGTAGGATCGTCGGTTCGTATGCTATGGTTACTCGAACGTCTTAGTCCTGCTTACCCTGCTCGACAAGATGTTTCGTCTATCAAGGTGCCTGTCCTTCTATTAATCCCCAGCGAGGCTTTATCGCTCACTACCATTATAGGAGCTGGCGCGTAGGTGGTTCCCTCATCAAATGTATCCAAAGTTCAATGAAAGTAGCCACCGGTATACCACTCTCCTGCTATCACTTCGCTCAAGGCTCCTGAGCAACTGTTGATTATAGCGCACTAGATGACATCCGTGGGTCAATCAAAGGTACTGTTTCAACTTTCCTCCGCGTATGAAGTGCTTGATAGTACCAATCACCTATTTGATTTTACAGAACTCCAGTGGTACCGTGAGAACCTCTTCATCTCTCGAGAGGAGGCGAATTGCAAGTCCAAATCATGAGCAGCCCATCGTGAAACTCACTCTCAAAAATAAACAATACCTTGAAAGACCCTCATTTTTTCCCCAGCAAAGAGGTTGATAAATATATAGATATATTCTCGAACAATAATAGGAATAATGGAAGGTATCTTCCCGGTTATAGGCAAGTATTAGTACGCAACGAGAAAAACGTTCCTTAAATTTGTTCCCCCCTCTAGCACCTACTTGTTGAGAGCAAAATAAGTCAGCGAAGTCAATTCATTGAATTCATTAAAAGTCCCAAAGCGTCCCCTGCAGTGACGACATCACTAAGAGAAGCCACCAATATCAATCTCGACAGACTTACGAATGCAGGAATACCAGCTTCCTTGCAGCCTTCCATCATCTCTTTGTTTCCTTGCCAATTCGAGGTAATAAACACAACCTCGGCGTTCCAAGAGATATAAGCCTCCTTGATCAATTTCATTACGTCGGGGCGACCTCCTATTGGATAAAAAACGCCTCAGTAAATCACCCCGCTAAATTTATCCGCAAACGAATCACGAACCCCGCTGTTTTGAGTCCCAAAGCAGATACTGGTCGGGGTTCAGTTTGTTGTGGATGAGACCCGCAATTGTAGGGCCGAACGTCTTCTCCTGGTCAGAGCCAATCCAGATCAGGTACCAGTTAGGACTCTGAATCAGAAAATAATATCAGCTATTCAGCCATGGGAAGCCAAGACCTTGATCCAGAGGGACGAGACATACCTGGAGACAAGTCGAGAGCGCCGCGCCAAGGCCCGTCCCGGTGCAAACTCGGATTCCTCGCTTATACAGAGTGGACGTGTTTGATACACCAGCAAACTAGTAGTCTGTCAGCTCTCCATCCACACACAAGGGAAGTATGTTTCTTACCTTTAGTTGCCTCGTCCAAATGTATTTGGGAGGATTTTCGACCAAGCTACGGGTGAAGTCGCCTTGGACTCCACAAATCAGATAGTGCTCCCCCGATTTTTTGCCTTCCCTAGATGTTATATCGCCATCAACCAAGGACAAAAATAGCGATGGCATCGTTGAGCTAGAGTGCAAATATCGGATGACGATAGCGGGGGCGGAACGTACGAGATGATTCCAAATGCGTGGTACTCCATAATAGAACTTCGGCTGATTCTCGCCAGAAGACCTTGTTGCATACCGCGCTCGAAACGGAGCACTGCAACCTTGGGTGATGGCTGGGCGTGATGAACAGTCAGCGGACGACTTTTCACACAAATCAATGACCATGAACTGAGTTGCTTACTATTTCGACATCAACCTTGACTTCTCGTATGCACACCCATGGGATAAGGACGCTGCATAATTAGCAAGGCGGAACATTGGGTCAGCCGACATTCGCGCGATGGGAGTTAAGTGCCATTGTACTTACAACAAAGTCATCCCTGCGGCAAACCAGAAATCTTGTTGACGAGCAATGTGGGTTCCGTCAGGGTTCCATTGGTGGGTCTCGAGGTCGTAACTATCGCCGAGGACCACAAACACCCAAGCTGCGGAAGATATCAGGAAAATTGTTGGGTTATGTCATCAGCGAATAGGCTCCGTACTGGATACGATACCAATCCTGTATGGAACAAATGAGTCCAGACACGAGGGTCATGTGTCGGAATAAGCCTTACCACCCTGCGAAGCGATGATGCCTTTCAAAGAGACTAACCGACGGTCAGAGTAACATTTACACATATGAATACACCACTCACTTGTGATGAGTGTTCCGAACCCATGGGAAGGCGGAGGCAACGGAGACGGCGACGATGAGGTTAGTTAACACTCCGAATACGAGGATCACATCATGGTTTGACCGGTGTTGGATGAAGATAAGGGTGACCCGGAAGATGAGCCAAAGGAAGCCAGATGTCGCGCAGCCAGAGTGAATCCCGCCGAGGTGCTGAAGAACTGAGGTGCAACCAAGACGAAACCACAAAGGAGGCCACTGCAGGATGAGGGTAATTTCACAAATTGCGTAAAAATCTCGACGGTGATCTGACTTGCCTTGGCGAATAGTGTGTTCACAGTGAGATACAAGAATCGCCCAAAGAGCTCATTCCGAACCAGAATTGCCGTAAAAAGGTTTCCGAGAACGAGGGCGCCTGTATACTTCCGAGGATATGTCCAGACGTTTAGTGCTGCGAGAAGAATGCCAACGAGATTAAGAGTCATGGTAATTGTGAAGAATTTCCTATGAGGGCAAGTATCCTCAGATTGTGAGCAGCAGCGATGGGGTAGCATCTCCATACCTATACGTGTTGAACCATAGCTTGAATTTTATCCACCGACTCACTTTCCTCTTCGTGATTGGCTTCTTCTGTGCCAGTCGTGCAGGGGTGGGCGCGGGCACAAGGTCTTTGGACTGCTCCTTCTCCTTCACATCTATTTGCCGAGTAGCCTCCTGCTTTTCGGATGGTGCGCGAGGCAAGCCAGGTGGTAGTGAAGGATCTGAATTGCTGGCAAACGATGACGATGACGATGACGATGACGACTGTTGCATGGGCAATGCAACAGGTATTGGGAACGGCTCCTGCTCCGGAATACCCTTCTCTGCGTCGTGGATGTTCGAAGCAGAACCCATGATAGGAAAAGTTGAAGCTAAGATGTAACTTGGGGAGGTCGAAGTAGGACTGATTCCGGTTGAAGTTGGTTGAAACGCATCGCAGATATATATTCTTCAATGAAATATAGCGTGGCTCCCCACAAGGCAAAGGGGTGGCTTAGGCTCTTCGGTCAAGGGAACAGCGATATTCAGAGAAATCGCCGAAAGGGGTTGAGAGGGAGATGTTCATCCGAAGTGTTTGCGATGTCATGTCTCCTCATGGGAATGATGCGTTATTGTAATTTGTGGATTAAATGAGTGATCTGCAGGTAATCGACGGCTTTGAGTAAGGGAGAAGAGGATCTTGTGGAACGTAGACGAGGAAGAATATGGCCCGCGGAGGGACATTTCTGCGATCTGGCAAGTCGATACGCATGTGCGATTGGTGTCTCCGGCATGCTGATTGAGCATTGAATTGGCATGCCCGATGACACGCATAGGCACCCTATCAGGGCGTGTCCGGAGGGCAGGAGTAGACTGTACCTTGCATTTATCATTAAGACAAGTGCCTACAGTTCTTCCCTTCAACTGAGCTTTCGTTGTGTCGGTCAGCTTGTGGTCATCGCGGCAAAGAGCGGATGCGCTAAAAATAATCGATGCCCTTAAAAGGCTCATTCTATTCTTTCATATGATGTCAATATATATCTGAAAGCACAATCCCGTCTTTAACAGAGAACCCCTCATGGATCTCCAGGAACTTTTTTTGCTACCATATGCGCATCAACACAGGTAGTGATCCAGCAAATGACGCGAAAACGCCCCAAATTGCAATTTCTGAGCAATCCCAATTGTTGCCTAAGGAGTGTGTGTGCTTCGCGACCATTCAAGTATCCTTGAGGAAAAAAAGGCCGTCTTGTCTTTTGCTTCGGTGCCCGAAGTGACAGGCTACTTTAAAAATAAATCCGATCCTTTCCAGTATGAGGCCAGTTCAACGCAATACTACCCATGAAACAACAGGACATCGTAGTGGGACATCCTGAGCGGGAAGATTGCTACATATTGGAGGTTACGGTTCTCAAGGGTCGGCATCAGTTAGTTGAAAGAGCGGCACCGCAAAATGCAATGTTTTACTGTTTCAAGTTGGCCTTGGTAGTTGGTACCTATGACATCCATTCTCCATGGTGTCCCCGAATATGGGATCATGGTAATTTAATGTATTTATCAAAAGCATGGCCAGTTCCCGAGTAATGAGAACGAGATAGAATTCGATGTCATGCGACACCAAGACAATGGTCGTCGAGCCGACCATCGAAGGCATTTATCGGCTATCAAAGGAATAATCTTCGTTTATTTGACATTTCCGCGAAGGAGCTACTTGAAACTTATTTTGTTCAAACTGCTGCAGTCGTTAATCCCATCGCTGTGGATTTCCCGCCTACATTTCCATTCAGTAAACATACTTTCGCTTCGATAAGGACGGCTCGGTTAAGAGACTGACATTGGACTGAGTACTGATGCAATATGGAGCCGTAGCCAGGAAAGAAATCCTGGTACACAGGTTTCAAGCCTCAGGTATCTCAGTAGGTATAACTGGGGCCACCACTCTTTGGCGATGTCAGTCAAGACGTGATACATTGTGCGACGGGTGATTACTTTGGGGCTTTCGGCGAACGAAGCAGGGACACGTACAGCACGTAGTCGAATGGAGAGTCAAGAGGGAAGCTAAGCTTTTTTCTCGCACAGGAGGTTCAGATAAGAAAAGGGGGAGGGTTGGTCCATTCCTAGCGAGAAGCGTCCAAGTCCCAAAGCAGGCGGATTGCGAGCGGTTGGAAGGCATGTGACCGAGCAGACATCAAAACGAAGCCCCCAACAGCGTTTCTGGGAGGATCTTAGACGAGGTCGGGTGCTCATTCCTACGCTTAGCCTCCTTTCCTCCACTGCTTGGCTACAGGAGGTTATCTGTATTGTTCACGAGGACAGGGCAAGTGTGAGGAAGGACCGTGGGAAGATGTTCGGGGTGGGTTCACGGCAGGCAAAAATTCATAAAATCCTCGAAGCTTATCGAGTCATTTCTTCCCGACACTCCACCCATGAGCCTTCCAGGACTGAGGTCCGCCTGGTTGAGGGGCATCGTACGGCCCTCTGTTCGCTCTTTTCATTCTTCTTCCGTCGTCGCCCGCTATGCCTTTGGGCCCTCTCAGCCTCTCCGTGCGGTAGCTGCACCTGCCGTAGGTTCATATGCACCCAAGGAGGGTGAACACGTCCTCAACTCCCCCTCCGAACTCGCACGAAAAATTTCCGCAAAAGTTCTCCCCAAACTCCCCCGTCCTGATGTTAAGAAGGTCGTCGTCGTTGGCAGTGGGGGCCTCAGCATTGGACAAGCTGGAGAATTCGATTACTCTGGTTCCCAGGCGCTCAAGGCGCTCCATGAGGAGGGTGTTGAGGCTGTTCTTATCAACCCTAACATTGCGACATGGCAGACGTCACATCAATTGGCGTCAGAAGTGTACTTCCTGCCAATCACCGTTGACTATGTCGCGTATGTGCTTGAGAAGGAACGCCCTGATGGCATTCTTCTTACATTTGGGGGACAGAGCGCCCTCAATGTCGGTATTGGACTGGACCGCATGGGTATTTTGGAACGTCTTGGGGTAAAGGTGCTGGGAACACCGATTCGTACTCTTGAAGTATCGGAAGATCGCGATCTCTTTGTCCAAGCACTTAAAGGTACGCGAGTCCTCAATTGATCCCGTGACAATTCGCTAAGAATAGAACACTTTCAGAAATTGACATTCCTGTCGCTCAATCCACTGCGGTTTCTTCTGTCAAGGATGCTCTCGCTGCTGCCGAGGAAATTGGTTATCCGGTCATTTTGCGTTCGGCCTTCACTCTTGGAGGACTTGGTTCTGGCTTTGCTAACAACCCCGACGAACTCCGTGATCTCTCTGCAAAGAGTCTTAGTCTGAGCCCTCAGGTGCTCATCGAGCGGAGTATGAAAGGTTGGAAGGAATTGGAATATGAGGTCGTTCGAGATGGCGCAGATGTATGTGATTTGCGAGCTGTCAATTCTATTCTAATATTTACCCTTTTTGGCCTGATAGAACACTATCATCTGCTGTAATATGGAGAACTTCGACCCCCTTGGCACTCACACTGGTGACTCCATTGTCGTAGCTCCCTCCCAAACCCTTCCGGACGATGAATACCACATGTTACGAAGCGCGGCTCTCAAGGTCATCAGGCATCTCGGCGTCGTTGGCGAATGTAACATTCAGTACGCTTTGAACCCCAAGTCCAGGGAATACTGTGTCATCGAAGTCAATGCTCGGTATGCTCCTTCATTCTCTATCGTCCGTTCCGTTCTAACAAATGTCTTCCGTAGTCTGAGTCGTTCATCTGCTCTAGCTTCCAAGGCTACCGGTTATCCTCTCGCTTATACTGCCGCCAAGATTGCTCTCGGTCACACTCTCCCTGAACTGCCCAATGCTGTTACCAAGACCACAACCGCTTGCTTTGAGCCTTCACTAGATTACATCGTGACCAAAATTCCCAAGTGGGATCTTGCCAAGTTCTCGTCGCATGTAAACCGTGAGGTTGGCTCTTCGATGAAGTCTGTCGGTGAAGTCATGGCCATCGGTCGCACCTTTGAGGAGAGTTTGCAAAAGGCCATCCGTCAGGTCGATCCGCGCTGGAAAGGTTTCGAAGCTTACGTCGCCCCCGAAGACCTCGATAGGGCACTCTCCAAACCTACGGATATGCGGTTGTTCGCTATCGCCTACGCCATGTACAAGAAGAGCTATAGCGTGGACCAAATTCATGACTTGACCAAAATCGATAAGGTTTGTCTTGTGGTTATCTTGTCTCTAAATAACGGCCTAACGTCGCGTTCCAGTGGTATTTGTACAAGGTCGACAACATTGTTCAGACTCACCATGCACTGAAGGCTGCCGGCTCTATTGAGAACATCGACCACGACCTTATGTTTCGTGCGAAGCGTATGGGTTTCGCTGATGCTCAAATCGCGGATCTCGTCAATACCACCGAGGACAATGTTCGCGCCGCTCGCAAAGCCCTGGGTATCACTCCTTTCGTCAAGCGTATCGACACCCTCGCTGCTGAATACCCCGCCCACACCAACTACCTTTACACTACTTACAACGCATCTGAGCATGACGTCAAGTTCAATGAAAACGGTACTATGGTTCTTGGCAGTGGTGTCTATCGCATTGGAAGCAGTGTCGAGTTCGATTGGTGCGCTGTTACTTGCGCCAGGAAACTCAGGGACATGGGCAAGAAGACGATCATGATCAACTACAACCCGGAGACTGTCTCAACTGACTTCGACGAGGCTGATCGTCTCTATTTCGAAGAACTCGGTTATGAGCGCGTCATGGACATCTACGAACTTGAGGGTGCTCAGGGCGCTATTGTCAGTGTTGGTGGTACGTCGATATCAACTCAACGATCTTTGTGCGGTGTTCTAATTCATTGGCTGGCTAGGCCAACTTCCCCAAAACATCGCTTTGCGCCTTAAACACGCAGGTGTTAAGGTTCTCGGCACTGATCCCGAACAGATCGACATGGCCGAGGATCGTCACAAATTCTCGTCGGTTCTTGATAGCATTGGTGTTGATCAGCCTGAATGGAGCGAAGTCAATTCCCTCGAGGCTGCGAAGGCGTTCGCCAGCAAAGTCTCGTAAGTTATCGGCATGCGCTCTAGCAATGGACCATCAACTGAACATCGCTACTAAGTTACCCGGTCTTGATCCGCCCCTCATACGTTTTGTCCGGTGCTGCCATGAACGTCGTCTACGCGGAAGAAGAGCTTGAGGAGAAACTTTCCAAGGCTGCTGATGTCTCACCCCTGCACCCTGTCGTCATCACCAAGTTCATCGATGGAGCTCAAGAGATCGATGTCGACGCCGTCGCATACAAGGGCAAGCTTCTCATTCATGCCATTTCCGAACACGTCGAGAACGCTGGTGTTCACTCCGGTGATGCTACCCTCGTCCTTCCTCCTTTCTCCCTTAGCGAGGGTGATATGGCTCGCTTGAAGGTCATCGCCGAGAAGGTTGCCGCTGCCTTCAAGATCTCTGGTCCCTATAACATGCAGATCATCAGGAAGCCCGCTGAAAATGGAGAGGAAGCTGAGCTCAAGGTCATTGAATGCAACCTCCGTGCCTCTCGTTCGTTCCCCTTCGTCTCAAAGGTCCTCGGACATAATTTCATCGAGACTGCTACTGCTGCTATCACTGGCCACCAGGTTCCCGAACCAGTCGACTTGATGGCCGAGAAGCGTGATTACACTTCCATTAAGGTGGCCCAATTCTCCTGGACTCGCCTCGGTGGTGCTGACCCTTTCCTCGGCGTCGGTAAGTCAAGTCGCCTGCTCCACATCGTTTCCAGTGGCGCTTACGATATTTATAGAAATGGCGAGTACTGGCGAAGTCGCTTCCTTCGGCAAGGATATCCACGAGGCTTACTGGGCCTCCCTTCTAAGTACCACTGGCTTCAAGATTCCCAAGGCCAACTCTGGCGTGCTGATTGGCGGCGATGTGACCAAGCCCGAAATGGCCACTATCGCAAAGAAACTACAGGATCTTGGTTTCAAGCTCTACTGTTCCTCTCCTGTCGTCGAGGAATTCCTCAACAGCATCCCCTACGTTACCGCTAAACGCATCTTCTTCCCCAAGACCGATAAACGTAAGCTTCGGGAAGTGTTTGACGAGTACGAAATCCAATGCGTGATCAACATCGCTCGTTCGCGGGGACAGAGCTTTACAGATGAAGACTACGTTGCCAGACGGTTAGTTTGATCGGTGTCTTTGGATGAAAAAAACGGTCTACTGATCATCCATCCCACTAATACAGAAACGCTGTCGACTTTGGTCTCCCTCTTTTGAATAACCCTCAAACTGCACTGTTATTCGTGGAGGCTTTGGCTAAGAAGATACCCCAGGGAGGTTTGAGAGGATATACTGAAGGCCGTATACCCCCAGAAGTGCGTTCGTGGCGCGAGTTCGTTGGTTCGCGGGCATAAAAAAAAGAGGAATGGGACTCTGGAGGATGTCGGGTGATTATGCTAATTATGAAATGGACAAGTGTTACTGAGGAAAGAAAGTGTTGTTCCCATATGTAAATATATTATCGTAGAGACACGAATCTAGACCTTTTCTTGTTTTCATAAAAATTTCCCGGTGGTGTAAGAGGATATATGAGGGTGAACTACTATACATGTGGTACTCAAGAGTACGCTGCCTGAAAATGGTTCAAGCGTAGTTCGGAGCGCCAAGATCGGCTGGTGAACAGAGCTGGTTCAGTTCAAGTTCCGAGGCTACCCCTGAACGAGAACTATCAACTCGATCATGAACTCGATTCAAAGCGAATTTCTTGACAAGCGCAGGTTCCAAATTACCCTCAATAAGGTCCGCTACTAAGCGGCCAATTACAGGAAGGAACTAGAAGAGAGATTTAGTGGCGACGAACAGTAACGATAAAAGAAGCCGAGAGCAATTTAACCATCGCCAACTTACCTTGTATGCATGTCCACTCCCAGCGGTGGCGAGGAGAAGGTTGCGAACCACGGGATGCCTTCCGATAATCCAATCACCATCGGGGGTATCGTTGTACCTAAAATAGAACGCGTATGTCATCCCAAGTTCCGTGATTGAAAACTGGCATGAAATGGAAATGTTTCGAACGTAGGTGCTCAAATGCCATGTGGACAGAGAGAGATCGGACGTACCAACAGAGGCGAGTGCTACAAAATGGCTTGTCAGCAAGATCCGGATAGACTTCGCGCAGACTATTCCGAAGTTGCTGAAGGGATGCTTTTGGTATGGCCAAACCGTTATCAGGGTCAGATAAGAGGGTCCGTGGTGTTGATATACCGCCATGCGTCCTATGCGTAAAACCTGGGCCGTGTACGGCCAATTTGAGAATATTTTTGGCCGTAGGCTTGTCAAGTGGTTCAGGTTAACACCCTCTAAGCCACAAGATGGAAATCCAACGCACTGGAAAAACATAGAACCCAGATGCGAAGTCGAGAACTACAGGACAGTCTTCGTATTGCTCTGCTTCTTCCTCTGTGAGCTCGATCATAGCAACACATTGTCTAATCGAGTCGGGTTTACCATCAGTTCCGTGCTAAAATATAGTGATAAAAACAATGTTTACCCGGTCGCCAGGCATTTTCCCTGTAAGTTCAGGTCCGGGAACGCGGAAGGCGTCCAAGCACCAGTAGCGATTATGACCAAGTCGGCATCGAAAGCGGCACTATCAGTGCACGATACACCCGTTGCGTTTCCATTTTCTTTTCTGATTTCGGAGACGGACTTTCCAGGATAGATTTTCGCCCCAAGCCTCTTGACCTCAGAGAGCAGAATTTTAACACCTTGGCCTGCGTCGGCCCAACCACCGTCACGGTTGATATATCCCATTCGACGCTGGGAACCCAAGCCATCTCCCTCAAATGATCCAGTCCGAATGCCAGAAGGGAACGCCGAGCGAATTGACGCCGGGTCTGGGAGAGGCACAAGGATACATCCAAGCTCAAGGTCGTTCGCGAACGACTCGTCCGCGTACGTCGATGATCCAATTGCAGGGACGATGTCATCTCCTCCATAATTCCCTCCGCCCTCTCCTGGACCCTCTTCTGCAGAACTATCATAGCCCAAAACAAGCACACCGGATCTTGCGTGGGGAAAGTTGGCGCAAGATAGGTGTAATCAAGCCGTCAAGCCGTGAATAGGAGCACAGGCAGCCAATTGCAAGTCACAGAACGTCAGGGAACAGAGGAACCGCCTAAAGTGTGAATACGTATGAAAGCGCAAACGAGTGGGAATTGGATTTCGGATCTTGGAAAGAACGCACTCATGATAGGTATCGCCCCAAAATTTTCTATCTCGCCACGCGTCTATCGCTTCACGCGCCAGCTCGGCGTAAAACCTATCGTTATACGAGGATCGGACAACTAAAAGATCAATATCCAATAAATCAGCAACATGTCCCTGACTCAATTCAAAGAGCAGAAAGTTCTAGACGGGCTGCTGTCGACTTGCAAACAACAAGCTGTATCAAGAGAGGAAAGATAGAGAACCCACTTCTGTTGATATCATTACTCGACGCATCAGGAGCAGGCAGAACGGGCGACCGGTCAAGCACAGTAACATCTCCATATCCACGCATCAACAAATGGTACGCCGTGGAAAGTCCAAAACAACCCGCGCCAACAATAACCACCCGTGGGTCCTCTTCTTGCTGCTCGGGAGGGCCTTCTCGCAAGAAGGCGCCAGCGGCGTTAGAAACTCCGCCATCACGGAGCTCATTGTCGTCATGTCCAGTGACTCCAGCAAATGGACCGCTCAAATCCACCTTGTTGCCCAAAGTCATATTCAACACCAACGCCAAGTCCACTAATAACCAAACTCACGTCAACAGCAGCACCTGAATTCATTTCTTGCTTTGAGAGTCGGATCCTTGGGGTGGAGGTTTGGTGGAAAAAGTCGCCAGAATGTTTTTGCTCGCTCGGGAGGATCATGTAAGCAGCTCGAGAATCGCAGCCCGAGGCTGTGATACGGACAAGTTATGTATATGGTATGTACTAGAGTTGTGCTTGTCCTGATGCGGTTGCCTTGGGCCAAGGGAATACATGAAGAACCAAGTTGGATGAATCGTTTATCACTCGTGTGTTGGGTCACGGACAGTCCCCGAAGAGATTGATTGGAACTTCGTTGTCCTTGAAGGAGTTATTGTTCACTGGAATCACCGGGGATCATCGACACATACTGGATTACAGGTCCGCAACGGACATCTTGGCTCGTCAGGAATTGCTCTTCGATCCTGTAGTATGGCTAGAGTGTGAGGTATCCGTTCATAGTCTGATGTCAGAATCCGGGCAACAAGATGGAAGGACAAGGAATTGCCACATGAGTCGGATAAAGCAGCTAAATCAGTCTCCCCCTAGATCCGGTGTTGTTCACACTCGCTCAAAATTCCACTTTCAGATCCGTTAGTCACTCAAACACTCTCAGTTACCATGTGGCTCGCGTAATGGTACAAGTTTTGTATTCACTACAGGGTTAAATATACACAAGGTATTATATTCCCGATTTCCGCATATGCTAAATTAAGATATTCTATGGTTGTGTAGGTATGGATGGCAACAAGTGTATGGCTGTATGACTGGTGCGATTAAAACAATGGTGTGAGGACAAAAAGAGAATTGGCAGAAGGGAATACAAAGTGAGGGGTCATCGCAAAGGGGATGGGGGGTATATCTCAGAAGAGGTTCACGATAACAGACTGCATCTTGCCGTCACGAATGGCCTCGTGGATGAGCGAGACGTTCTGGCCAATGGTGACGTCGTCAACACCCAATCCATTTGCAAATCGGCTATAGTTCTCTGAGCCATGCATCCTAATCCCAAGTTCCTTCCTCACGAACTCGTACACGGGCCTAGTCCGGTTCAAGTACCTGCTGGCCGGTGCAGGACCACGCTCGCCGGAAAGGTACTCGCGGCGAAGAACATCAAGAAGTATGTTGGCTCGGCTAGCGACACGAGAACGAAATGCAGGGATACTGCTAAGCGCAGGACCTGCGGCCTCAAAATTGCCAAATGCAGGACCGGTGATGTAGTCTAGGAGGATGGTTGTACTTGACGCGGCAATTTTTTGCATACGCTCCTGGGCATCCATGGTACTTGTGGCGTCGTGAGTTTCGCGCATAGTCTTGAAGACCTTGGAGATTAACTTGAATTTCTCATCCTCCTGCAGGAATGAACCGAACGAAGCCTCCATCTCCTCCGACACAATCTTGTGTAAGCCTTCGAGGAACTCCGACTGCATCGCACGCAAGTCCATCGCTTGGCAGAGTGCGTAAAGATAGGAAGAGACGAGAATTGAAAGCGTCTCCAGTGCGGTAATGGTTTGTCGAGCGGAAATTAACGCCAGAGAGCTAGGATACGAATTAGCTACTATCCTGACTGAGATATTTGAGAAGTTTCCTCACTTGACTGCCTGGTTGTGCATTTCTGCCGACTGAATGTGTGTGGAAACAGGGTTTGCCAGGTACCCGAGTTCGGCGACATAAGCAGCAGTACCGATATCAATTCCCTTGCAGTGATAGTCGAGGGAAGGATCGGTGGCAGCGAGGGAAGGAGGCAAGCCGCGGTTCATCGCGGGATTGACGAGCTCAGCGCATTGAGCAAAGAGAAGTTTTCCCATATGGTGCAAAGCAAGCCTCGTCTTTTCCATAACGTTGGTGACGGCCATTGCTTGGAAGTTACCACCATGGTGAACAGTGCCAGTCTCGCCATCAACGAGAGGGTTATCGGTAGCTTAAGGCCGATCAGTCGGATGGTTATGAGAGAATAAAGAAGAGCTTACTTGAGTTGCACTCAAGGGTGATGGTCTTCAAGGACTCGAGCAAGTCCTCGATCTGGGGCCCGACAAATTGGGGTGCAGTGCGCAAAGGATAACGGTCTTGACGGAGAACACCCTCATCCTCTTCAATCGTTACTTCTTCTTCGTGCATCTGGGCGAATGTGCTTCCTTCAAGGAGATCCCAGATAATCTTCGCAGCCTCAATCTGGACAATCAAGTATCAGATCTCTGGCGACACCAAAATGCAAGCATCAAGGCTCACCTGTCCCGGATGAGGGCGACAAACGTCGTGGATAAATGGGTCGTAAGAGCCGCGGGTGCCTGCAAGGGCCTCAGTTCCCATTGCCGTACAAACTTGTGTGAGCAAAGCCATGTGAACTGCATCGTTCAATGCAAGAGCAGCAACGGAGGCGGAGAAAGCTGTGCCATTGAGGATGCCAAGATGTTCCTTGGACGCGAGAGGGATGGGTTCAATACCATGAGCGGCGAGTGCTTCGCATGCTGAGACAATCTTGCGACCCCCGAAGGCCGGGGGTCCATCAAAGCAGCGAATAGAGCGGTTGCCAACCAATGTACCAGCAATGTAGGACAAGGGCGACAGGTCTAAATTAAAACTTGATTAGATCAATGAACAACTTTGATGTTGTATCGCCTACCTCCAGAGGCCGAAATGCTGCCACGCAAGGGTACGAGTGGGGTTACGTTAGCTTGGAGAAGCTCGTTCATCTTTTCAATGAGCTCCCATCGAACGCCGGAGTGACCACGAATAAGGGAGTTCATCCTGATGAGGATGGCACCGCGTACCCATGATTCGGGCATGGCAGAGTTGAGAGGATCGTTGAGCGGGAGAACAGAAAGAGGCTCTTGCGACGAAGGTAATACACCAGCGTGTTGATGTTGGAGGAGGGCATTACCAAGTAGAATGGGTTGATCGGTGCGCGTATCTGCGCTTCCACCGAAGCCGGTGGAGACACCATATACACTCGTCCCCGAATCTACCTTGCCGGCTATCACTCGACGGCTACCAGCCACCTTGGCTTTGATGCTGTGCGACTCGTTGAGCGTAACTGACGCGTGGTACCTGGCCGCCGCTGTGACTGCGGGTATCGAAAGGCTTTGGCCATCCACAACAACGGGCTTGCCGTTCCTAGAAGGATATGAATATTGGAAGTACAGTAAATAGAGCATGAACGAACTTGTAAGCTTCGAGCTCCTTGAACGACTGTACAAACGCGTCAAGAAGCGAAGGAGACCTGGTCTCATTTTGCTTTTGGGGAGCGCGGAAGGATAATGTGCGCAAGACGTCGTCGGAAAGTGATTGCTTTCTGGAGGTGTCTGTGGCGGAATATCGGCTAGAAATGGCGGTGGTTGCTTCTGAATGGATTGCCATAGATTGAATTAGCGAAGGCGTGAGAGTGGTAGGGTAATGAAGCGGGAGAGGAGTACTGGGGTTGAGTCATTGTGCTGAGTGGTATATATATGCTGAGGATTTTCAGAGGACGAGATCCGATGTGAGGAGGAGTGTCCCAGAAAGGAAATGAATCCTCATTCAGGCCGGCCCAATCTGTCAAACCAGATCTTCTCCTTTGAGCCCGTCAATAACGATCCAGCTCGCGGCTGTGTCCTGCCCATCAGCATCGCCAGTCCGAACTGTCAACGACATACCCAGCTCGGACCGTATCTCGTCGCATAGCTCTTCAACCGGTCCCAACTGCAAATTACCGCAGTAATCATTTCTTGCACACAAAATGCGGTCCCTCTTACCACCCGTGCACCGCAAACTCCATCTCTAACTTATCACCAGCAACGAGACCTAGATGAAACCCATTCTGTCCCCAGTGTCTATAATGATCACTGCACTATAAAAAAATGATCTCGTGATTACCTTGCAGATACACGGATTGTCAATGCCTCAGCAAGTGTAAAAATTTCTGAAACGATCTCATTCGAGTCATCGCCTCCTTCGCGGAGGCGCGACAATTGCTGTTGACACCCAATGCCCTGTACCCTCCCGGTATCCCGCTCTCAACGGATGAGAGAAGACAGTAGTACTTCGGGTCTCTCATCCTTTATGCCCGTTATGTCTTAGCATGTCCCTATTCCGTACGTAGCTCCCATTTTACGGGATAGTCCTAGCCCAAGTTCTAATTTTGATGTTAGGAACGAGTTTCAGCTAGTCAGCAATGCTGGCTAAATGAGCTTTACATTGCATTCTGAGGTTTTATGACTCCCCTATCGCGGCTTTCTCATGATGCCCAGACGCCTGTACATGGTTGAGTCAAGTTCCGTGTTATGCATGTGCTAAGAGACGGCGATCATAATGATATCTCGAAATGCTCCAAGTCGCTAGAGGACCCATATCCACTAGCAATGTTTGGGGAAACGAACAGATAAGTATTGGGCGAGTGTTGGAATCAATCAAACTCGCTTACCTAAGAAAATTGCCACTATCTCTCAGTCTGTCAAGCAGTCATAATGTTCGGTGCTTACACACAACACAACACCCACTGATATCGCCATGGTGCGTGATTCTGAAAATTCTGGCAGGAATGTTGCTGAAGTTTAACAATAGGGAAAGGCAAAGAAAACCAGAAAGTTTGCACAAGTCAAGCGCCTGCTGAACCCCAATGACATACGCCTGTATGCATATTTGTCGACTTCCAACCAGCACTAGGTCTCTGACAACAGGCAACATAGAAAAGAAAACAAGGCAAAGCAAGCTAAGAAAGAAGAGGAGGCAAAAGAAAAAGCGGTTCGCAGAGTGTGAGCTTGTACCGCAAACTTCACTGCTATGCTGGCGGACTGATTATTCGTTCCCTAGACCACAAATCGCATCCTCACTTTTCTTGGCACACAACACCGCCCTCGTACCTCCGTATCGCGTTCTCATCGATACCAACTTCATCAATTTCAGTCTACAAAACAAACTGGAACTCATCAGCGGCATGATGGACTGCCTTTACGCAAAATGTCTGCCCCTGCTTTACTTTCTCCTGACCCATCTCTGATCCGTCTGGTGTCCAGGTATACCGTGCGTAACAGACTGTGTCATGGCCGAACTTGAGAAACTCGGACACAAGTACCGCGTCGCACTTCGGTATGATCGACCACTTAATCATAGATTTCCAAGGTTTTACTTATGCTTTGGCTGGAATTCAGCGTTGCACGCGACCCACGATTCGAGCGTCTCACATGCACACATGGCGGTACCTATGCTGATGATTGCCTCGTCCAGCGTGTTACCTCGCACAAATGCTACATCGTTGCTACATGCGACCGCGAACTTCGACGGCGCATCCGACAAATTCCAGGCATTCCGCTCATGTACATCGCGAACCGGAAATATGCAATAGAGAGGCTACCAGATCAGGGCGCACCCACATAGAGGACCCAAACGCTAGCGGTCGGTAGCAAATAGACAACCAGCTTGGCTCGTCTGTCCAGCCCTATTCACCCTATTGAAAGAAGGGATGGTTTCTCGGCAGAAGTCTTACGGATCATGTACAGATGATGGAAGCGACTAGGGAGCTTCGGTCTCCAATGTATCTGTATGTTTCTGGTGTTGAATTACCTCCCTTCTCATCCTACCATTCCCTGTGATATCAGCTTCACGCGACCAATCACCTCATTAATGTCTACCCTCGTTTAATTCAAGGCTTAGATCCGAAATTACAATTGCTCAATCGAAATTCTTGGCTGCCACATGTGTACATAGAAATGATCGCGACTCGGCTGTGACGAAGTTTACGGCTCTGGAGAAGAAATCGATAACTGACGGCTCATCGTAATCTCAGGGTCCAATCCCTCGCTTCGCCATCGACTGTTGGCTCCTTGTACCTTCCTCCGTTGCCGCCGTCAACACTTGCCTTCGCATTATCTGATCACAACCCACAGATGTAGGGGGAACTATCTGGGTCGACCGACTCTCACGTTGAGCCCTCAGTTTGCAATTCCCCGCGTTATGTTATCGCCATCGATGGTCATCTTAGCATGAATTCCATGGCTAAGCTTTGGTCTTCCAACAGAAGCTAACGGGGAAGAGGTGGTACTATGCCGAACAGTCAGTTCCGACCGTGATGCAGCATCTAGTCGAAGGTGGTTATCATCTTGTGTGCAAATCAGTCCCGACACTATAGACGACTTACGGGATGGGTACAACAGACAGGCGATTGATATCAAGGCTGGGAGATTGAGACCACCTCTAGGTTTTGAAGTCGGTTGGTGAGTTCAGGCTAAAAGTAGCAATACCCCTCAACTCTTTGAGCATTGTGTGCGTCCCTGCGGTACATAAATGGCTAGTTCTGGGGGCGATAATTTCAACTACCTGGATAGGGTTCTCATTGCTGCACCGAGCCTCAACCTCAGTGCAAGACTTGTCCTCTCCGGGGTCCGCCAGGGGGCGATGATCTTGCATCCTTATGTGCTGTGAAAGCATCACAATAGGAAATACTGTTGAAGAACCCGAAGGCGATCAGATTGGGGCTAGACAACTTACGTTCAGCCTGGCTCCCAGAAGGTTGTAAGTGTTCTTACTCCATTGCTGTCATGGTTCATGGTTCGTCGCAAGGAACTGATCAACGGGGCAATAACCAATGATTGGGGACACAGAACGAGAAGACTCTAGTATTTCGTAGGGTGCTTCTTTTGGCCCTAGGTTACTGGCAAGTACGGGTTGCCCTTCTTAGGGGACCAGCTGACAGGATATGATGTATACAAGGTGCCGACAGATTATCAGTGTTTTAGCCTTGCTTCTGGTTATAAAGAGATGCGAGGAGTGCATGATGGACGTGTATAACGAGGCTGGACAACAGCGGGGTGAGCTTACTTTCGGCTTATTCTCGTTCCACGGGTCGTGGGAGGTGCCTCTTAGACTTTGGCTTCGGTCCTTCTGGATGCTGCAATAAATCTATTTCGGAGATAAGCGTCCAAACACAGGAGATGCAAGAGATGGTTAACTGACAAGAAATCACTATGGGGGCGTTCCAGGAGTGACCGACCGGAGGGATAAAATTCGGGCCCGCTAGCCATAAGTTGGGACGAACAGTTAATCGTAAGGATCCCTGGACTACAATCTAGAGCGGGAAGTCACAGAGAATCAGAAAAAAGGATACATATCATTTGCTTCGCAAGTGAGGGATGATCGAAAAGTGGTCTACGGCGTGACTTCCGCCAAGTCATTTAGTGGTATGTGACCATTACCTCGGGCAGGATGTACACATGGCACCTCGAGTTTAAAAGTTAGCCATCGCAGACTCCTCGTGGGACGATCATGGCAGAGGTACGGGTAGATCAGATTCACTTGGACGCGTGTGGCAAACTTCTGATCAGGCAAACGTGAATAACACAAACAATGTGCTATGGTCACTTGGCACACGATAGTCACTTGGCACATTCACCTGTTACGTTACCAATCTGGGACGCAATATTCTCATAAAATTGGAGAAAATATTACTGATATAGAGGTACATCCTTGCCAAGTTTGGCAGCATTTGGTCCAAGTGTTCCCCGAAAAGGTCAGAGTCAAGGTGTGAAAAGCATGTGATCAACTTTCTATCCCTCTTCAGAACGTAATTTTGGCCTCAGATCTCGTCCATTTCGCATATTTCTTATATGCACAAAATCAGCGTGACACCAGCTATATGCTGGCAACAAAAGGTCGACGCGTCGACGTGTTGTTTGGATGAGCTGAAAGGTTTACTGAAGCGTGACAGAATGAGCAGCACAATCCACCCACATCACTTCCCAGCTGCTTCTCGAGAATGTCTTCCCACTTCCTCGGCTCAAACTTGCTATATTATTAGTCTAATGGTCTTCCACGCTTCATCTGATCTTGTAAAGAAGGCCAATGAGAGAGGAAAGAAAATAGAAGGTGAAGAGAGTAGGAAGGATAGACCTAACTAGAGGCAAGGAATGGAGAAGAGAGTTAAACTAACTTGTCAAGATGAGTAAGAGAGACAAGAGAGACTTGAAGTGGAAGAGGATATAGGAGTGGGAGGAGCTAACTACAAGGCAAGGTAAGAAAATAAAGAGCCTTCAGTGCATGTCTGGAACTCTATTGGCAGTGATGTGCTGTCTCTGGGTGAGGTGGCAGATGGTGAACTCCTCTTGGGTAAGATGTCCATCAGCAAAATCCAATATGCTTAAAAATTAAGGCATAAAAAGACACAAAAAGACTAAAAAAGTAGAGTGGGATTTTCCTGATGTCCTTGGATCTGGTCAGTGAATGAGAATACAGAAGGGTTGTGTTTGAGAAAATTGATGAGCCAGTAGAAACCATCATAGGTTCCTGCTGGATAATGGAAGTGTTCAAAATGGTCAAGGATGTGTTCATGAGTTTTGAGTGGCTCTCCACAAGGGCAAGAAGTGATGTAGCACATAGGGAAGAAGCACTGTCAAAGGGTGCCAATATGCACATGATTAGTGATGCAGCAAGTAAAGTGTGCATAGTGCTGGGCATCTTGACTGAGAGGTGAATTCAACCAAGTACTGCCTTTAGCATACTTGGGAAGGAGGGGGTACTCAGCAGGGTTGACAAGTGGGAGCCATGAGTGCTTGCAGTACAAGGGGTTGTTTATGAGGAAATGCTACTTGTTGAGGGATTTCCTATATTAAGAACTGACTCTGAACAGGGGTAGACCACAGGTGGACATGGGCAGATGTGTACAGACACAAGGTTGAGGCCTCAGCTTCAACTTATATATTGTGCCCCTCTGAAACTGTAGTGGCCTCAACTATGGACTTGAGCAGACAAGTGGACAGGGAATGGATGAGGACAGGACAAGCCCAGACTGAGGAGCAGACTTGTAGCAGGCAAGCAGAAGAGAGGAGAAAGAATCTAAGTTGATATTCTGACTGAGGAGTGCAATGGTTGTAATCTACCTTATATACTACTCGTCAGAATAAAGTCTGGGAGGAAAGAGTTGAGTAAAAACAAATATCAGCTACCACTAGATAATTGTCTGGCTACTTCCAGAAGGTCTCAGGTTCAAGTCCTGGTCTGGCCAATTCTCCTGTACCTCATAAACTCAATAGAGGTGTAGTTAGGGGTTCAAGCCCTTATTTTTGGTGTTGTAACTGGTAGTAAGCCTAGTATACTTTGGACATGATGGGACTACCTGGTATGCTTTGAACATGATGGGACTGCCTTGTATTCATCTCCTGATATGGTAAGCTCATATAACATTGGGTATGTATGCATTCAGATTTGACAGAAGCCATGACTGGTAGTGCTTAGACATAACTTGTAGTCCTTATCCTGACTTGTATGATCTTAACAGGTCTGAGCCTTTTTACTGATGTAGAATCCATCTGGTGGATTATGTTGTGGCTGCTCACTTTGCATGTCAAGCATGAAGCTTCACAGACATGGGGGGAAAATGTGTTTGACTACTCTTTGCAGCCTGGCCCACTCCGTTTTGATACATTCACCTCATATGGCAATCTCGTTTCGGACCTGGAAGGTTGCATTCACCCCAAGCTCAAGTCCTGTATCCTCCCTCTTGTCAGATCCACATGCTTCTCCTTAAATCCTACCTTGACCCCGGGGCTTTCCATGACCTGGAGGCTGGTGGACCCTACGCGGGTGTATATGTTGCAGCGTGCCTTGCACAAATGGATTCCCTCTATGATCAACGGTCTAGACTTTTCACTGGATCTACCTGGTGATGACACCACCCAGTCCCTTGTCAAGCGCCCCCGGGCCCCCATGAAAACCAGAAGGATGATGCTGAATATATTCTAGATGCAGATGCACCCGAGACGAGAAATAAGAGGCTAAAACGAAACGAGGAGGCAGAGAATATCACCACACCACTGGTGCCACGCATGCACGTGTGTGGCCTATGATTTGAATGCATTTCACCCATACCTGAATTACTGGATGTATATCTCTGCCTTGCATATCCATAATTAGAATCGATTCAATCATATCATTTTGTGCTCAAGAAATGGGTCCCAACCCTTGCCAAAGTTGTGTTCAGGCGCCGTATCATTGATGTTGAGAGAAATTAGGACGATGAAAGGACTAGAATTCGTATCTACAGATAAGTCCCATTGAAGCATGTGAGGAACGCAAATGACGCGAAACATGGCGAAAAACAAGGTCCGCAAAGCAAAATTATACGTCATTGGACGTTCGGTCTGATACCCTTGACCGAGTGTCGGTTAATGGAGGTTGGCTGGATTGAGTCTGAAGCAGACTTGGGCCGGGCTGGGTTTGAGTTTGACCGTGATTTGATGGAACTTGTGAGTGGCTCTGACTCGTTTGAGTCTTCGCCTTTTTCACCTTCCGACTGCTTGTTACCTCTGTCATGTTGGCTTCATAACCGCGAGGTCTCTTGACTCCCCGATTGCGAGTCCCTTTCCGGGATGGGTTGTAACCGGAGTGATCCGATGACACCTCATCATCGGTTGGGGGTTGGTATGCAGCAGCGTCTTGGCCCAGTCGACGGCCGCGTCTTCGAGATGGTCTCAAAACCTCGCCTTTCAACGGGGAACCATTTAACCCATTGCTGCCCTCACCCACGATGCCTTTCCTCATCGGTTTCGGAGGTGAAGATTTATCGTCCTCCGTCTCTGTCAACGTGGACCGATATTCAATCTCAGACTCTCCAAGCGTTTGCTGCAAAACCGAAGCAGAGGAAGCGATGGAGCTGCCACGGGAGGGCGAATGACCCGTGGTAGAGTCCCGTGGTGAGTTTGCAGAATTTTCGTTCGCGAGTTTTGGACGTTTCTTGTTCGACTTTGACCCTTTTTTCTTCTCGGGCTCCGGGGGAATGCGTACAATTTCTTCGCCAGGTTCGGGGAGATAGAAAACCTCATTCTCTCGGAGGATCTCCGTGCCCACAAGCTGGCGGATAACCCACAACAGATATGGGTCGAGGTCAAGCGTCTCAATATCGTCCACAATGTGCGTATCACCCGTAGTGATAGCTTCTCCGAGATCCTTAATTTCCTCTTCTTGTATGAGATTTTCGTCGTTGAGGCTGCAGCCGGGGACGAGGAACTTTATGCGGGGGCCGTTCTCTGTCTTAGGAATACTGATCAGGTGATAGCGACAATGAGAGCGCGTCACGGGGGAACTAGTGCTTGTTGAAGAGATCGAGGGGGCCTTTGTGAGGATGTCCTCGGCTCTCAGTATCCCGCTCTGGGAGCGAGGTCCTGAGGCTGGTTTATGCATTTGTTTTTGCAATTGCTCCTGCACGGTGGTAGGGACACTCCCTCGTTTTCGTCGGGAATGCGCATGAAGGAATGGCCGAGGCTCAGAGCTTGGAAGAGGGTGGGATGGTGAGGGATGTGTGAGGGATGAGGTTTCGCTGACGATTGTGGAGGCAACAGAGGGCGACCTGGAAGCGGTCCAGGGACCACCAAAGACATTCCGGCTTGTCATCTTCTTGCTACCTTCTTTCCGAGGGCGGGAGGCCTTAGTCACTGAGCGTGTGCTAGTAGTCTTCCCTTTTCCTTTGTTTGCCGAAGCCGACTTCGAAGTGATAGAAAGGAGTTCACTGTTGGAAACGTCGGAGAGACTACGCTTCCGCTTCTTAGGTCTCGATGCATTGGATTCATGTTCGCGGCCCGAATCATTATCAGCGTTGTAAGGGTCCTCCACTGAAACATGAACCTTGCGTGGTGACGCTTCGGCCCTGGACTCAGAAACAGGAGGGAAGATTTCTTGCTGTTTGACATCTTGAGAAGCCCCTTCCGAAGAAGTTTTTTGTGTGGCCCCGTTGGCACACTCGGGGAAATGAGTGGTCGCCGTCTCCTGTTGTTCCCTTTGTTGCAAAGAATAAACAGGTGCAGTGACTTGGTTAAGTGAGAAAAGGTCCGGCGATGCAGTTTGGATCCGCCGTTGAGGAGCAAGCTGACTCCGGGAGGACATATACGCGGCCGCTGCGTCTTGGTAAGGGACAGCACCTACGTAAGCAGTGGCTCTCAGTACATCACCCAACATGACAGGCAGCTGGGGATGTGATGCTGGCACAACTTCTGTGTGTGAGGGTACAGATGCTACAGCAGCAGGACTTTCTTGGAGGGATTCAAGTGGACGTTCGTTTGAGGGTTCTCTGTGAAGACAGGTGTTGGAATGTAACTTGTTGGCATTTCCGAGTGATACCCACCGTTGGGATGGCGTTTGCTCAGTCGCACCACCTTCAACTTCACTCTTTTCTCCGCCAGACGACCTATCACTCGGTGTCGCATCCGGAACTTCCCCGGGAGCCACCATACTATCACTGCCCATCAGTTTGAATGGATCTTGTTCAACCTCTTCTACGCTTTCTTTCTCCTTCAACGTCTCGTCGATTTTTTTCGACACCTCTTCAGTCTCTTTCACCGACACTTCCTGACTTTCTTTGACCCCCACCTCACTCCTAGTTACCCCTTCTTCGACGTCCTTGACTGACCGTTCCTCGCTTGCCCTCGCACTAACACTCGACTCCAAATCCACAAATTCTGGATCAGCCTCCCCGTCCGCATCCGTATCAGACTCCGGGTCATCCTCAAGGTACTCATCAATCAAAGCATCCGCTTCGGCTTCTACATCTGCCAGTTCTTTCTCAATCTCCAATACCTTCTCCACGACCTCTCCCACTTCCACTCCGGGTGCTATGGTAGCCGGCTCCGTAGATTCTGCTGGGGGGTAATGCAACTTCAGGTCCACTGCATTATTGAAAATAGCTTCATCTGATTCCTTTTCGCCAGAAGACGACGAAGTCATGGAGTTGTCTGGCTCCGTTTCCTCCTCTGAGCCTTCCTCCCCTGGCGCTACAACGTGAGGGCCGGGGGTGGAAAGGCTGTACGGGTAAGGATCTGCGAACAAGGTGGGCTGTCGCACAACCGTGGTGGCCGGGAAGGAGGTTGGCACACCGTTCGTTGAAGAGTCTCTGCTTGGCTCAAGTAGAGAATGGACAGGAGCTGTCACCGTAGATAACAGAGAAATGTCAGTGCTCGGCCGCTGCTGCTGAGGAGTAGCATCATCAACTACGTTCAGTGTCGTGGGCGCAGTCAAAGGTCGCTGCGTTTGGGAAGCAGGAGCAACAGGGGGTGAAAGGAGACCGTTCAAGAGGTCGGGGTTTGTCTTCAGAGCTTTCAACACTGCCGGCTCAACAGGAATAGAAACTGGGGTCGGTCCTGGCCCTGGTGTGCTGACGGGGCTAAGCACCCTTTGGGATGCACCGGGAAGCTGAATGATTGAGGGCAAAGTCCCATTGGGAGTCACCGGGAGGCTTGTCTGACTTGGGACGGTTACGCCGGGAGCCATCACCAGGCTGCCAGGTTGCGCGAAGTAGTCGTCGTCGTTGATCTCCACTGGTGGAGTGGGGATTGAACGCGTCTCGACAGGAACAGGAGCAATAACCTCCTCAATTTCCGTTGTTTCCGTTTCCCTCACCTCGTCCCTAACTTGATCTGTCGGTTGCGTATCCTTGACGTCAGCTTCTTCAACCACCGTGGTTTGAGTTTCCAAAACAACAGACTGATTACCCCCTTGCTCTGGTTCAACATCCGATGTAGCCTTCTCACACTTCACAATCACGGGAGAGATGACCTCATCAGATTGCACGCTCGCAATGCCGATGCTAACGCCACACTCTAGGCCCTTTGTTCATTCTTTAATAAACCAAGAAAAGGCATGAACATAGATGAACACATACTTCTGAGGCATGGTATTCCGAATCTGTCAGGGGTTTTTCCATGGTATATGCGAATGAAGCGCGTTCCTGGGGATGGGTTACATCTTCTCGTTCGACAGTGATGGCGACATCTGCGTCTTTAACTTCAACAGCCGATTCGGCCACCGACTCATGTGAAACGTCAGTTGGGCTTTCGTGGATGACAATCGGCTCCGCATTCGTTTCGCCTTCCCATGCGATCTCTTGAGATAGAGGTGACACATTCACGGGAGGGGAAGCAGTTTCTGAAACCTCGTTCACTTCAATTTCAGGTTCGATCTCCAGTTTGGGCGATGCAGCCGACTCCTCAAAATGTGCCTCCTCGAGAACTGGCGAGTTTGGCTGCGATTGGGGCAAGGGCGTGGCCGCTTCGACATTGATGACAATCTCTTCAGGGGATGTGTCAGTATCATAACCTACGTATTTCCGTTTGTCAAGTCCGGTGAAGGTGAGTCAGTGTCAATGCTTACCTTCTGCCTCCACAAGTATTTTCACATCTGATCCTTGAAGCTTCTGGCCATCATCTTCAACCTCGATGACTTCAGAGGGTATAACATGTCCCTCGGCCATTACCAGCTCTTCTGCTTGCTTAGGTGTAGATGCCCTCGATGTCTCTCCTAAATGCAATACATCAGAAACCCGACATACGATGAAGTTGGAAATGTGTACCACTTGAAATGCCTTCCTCTTCAAGTCCACCTCCAACCGGGTATTCCGAGTCACTCGTCATCAATGGGAACGCTCCGGGTCTCTCGAACACATCCAGCCCGTTCTCTCCACCCTCAACAACCTCCTCGACCACAACACTCCCTCTGCTGGTGTGCATCTGTGTCTGTGTCTGCGCGTGCACTGTTCGGTGGGCACCAACCTCAAATTCGGACACTGTCTCCTCGAGTCCGAAAAACCCCACATCGGCGTTTGCATTCGATGTGATCAGCGATCCCGTCGCATGCAGCAATCCGGAAATCACATTTGGAACGCCTAACTGTGCTAAAGAACCTGCACTGGAACTCGTCTGTTCGCGGGCTTGATGCTGGAACCCCGAAGGGAAATTCAAGTCCCAATCCACTGGACTTTTAACAGATTCTAAAAAGTTCCAGTTAATAGGCATCGGGTCAAACGGGTGAGGAAAGGAAAGTAAGGAATGTTTAGGACAACTTACGAGTGGTGATGTGACCTTCTTTTTGAGTATCTAGAGGATCACGAACGGCAGTGGGGTTCTTGGTGTTGTCAGATAATACAGTGGTGGTGTCGGTTGTTTCACGGGCTCCAATTTCACCTCCACGAGGTTTGGAGGTCGGAGGAGAGATATCTGGGAGGGAAGGGATTTCTGATTCGGAGACAAGATGGTCAGTTGGTTCATTAGAGGTAGTGACCATAGGGAAGATGGTCGATTGGGGCTCCCGAGGAGCGTCTTGCTCAAGTCGTTGCTCGAGTGGCTGATGCCTCTTCTCTTCCTCGAGGACTTCGGCTTCTTTGAGCGGAACGGTTTCTTCCTCATGAGCTTCTTCGGCAACCAGAGCGGCACCAGGAATCTCTTCCTTGATAGCTTCTGCAACCGACAGTTGGTCCTCAATCTTGACGTCGAGGATAGGTGGTTCCTCTGGCCGTTCATCTACGAGTTCATCGTCTTCCTCTTCCCCTTCCTTCTCCTCTTCAAGTTCTCGACCGGGAAGTTTTACTTCGGACTCGTCATCAGACTCTATCATAATAGGCTCCTCAGTAGTCCCATGGCCCGACGTTTTAACGTTGGGTACCGTGTGTAGCGGTTGGCCGCGTACGTCCGAGACTGTCTGAGGACGGAGTCTGTTGAATAGATGGTCATTCTCGTCGAAGTCCTCGGGCTCGCTTTCTCTTTCTTCGTCCTCTTCTGCCCCTTCCGCCTCTTCTTCGTCCCTGAATTCTTCCTCCCCCACCTCGAGATCTTGATCCTCTTTTTCGGGCTCAGTGTTGGCAACCTCGGGAGTCAAAAAGCCACTCCCGTCGTCATTGGTCCCAAGATGATGCGCAGTGAGACGACCACCGAAGCCAGTGATTACTTCTCCTCCGGCATAATAGTCTTCAGCATATCTCTGAACTTGAGCCCAAGGATCCCGAATATCCACAAGGTTATTTGCTTCCGGCTTGAAAGAAGAACGAGGAGGGAAAGCTAGAATACCTACATGTTTAGCACTGCCTGACGCCGCGGAAAATGTAGAACTTACAGGTATCATCATCGGAGGGCTGCATTTCGTCATCCTCTTGAGCCTCCAGCACGTCTTGCTCCTCAGTCGCTTCAAGGATCCCATCGAATTGAGCAGGAGAAGATCGCGCACCCGCAGATTCTGCGTCGGAAAGGAACTCTTCTTCCTCCTCCCGGTGTTGTCTTGCGACAGAGGGACCAGCTTCGCCGTCTGACAACTCAATGACTTCTTCTGAGCTTTGCCTACCACCCTCCTCTTCATACTCTCTTTCGTAGCCCTCATGTTCGCCTTCACCTTCTTCCCCTTCCTGTTCGAATTCTTCATCGTCTGGTCGCACCAGCTTGATCTCCTCCATTTCATCTTCATCTATATCCGCTTCAATCTTCCGCGGCTTCTGACTCCAATCATTTTGAACTCTAGTCGACTGTTCAGACTCTTGTTCTGGCTCCTCCTCTGCTTCTTCTTCGTATTCCCCTTCCCCCTCTTCCTCCTCTCCCTCAGCGCCAGAACCCCCGAACTCAAGGATCTGGTCCTCCTCTTCTTCTTCTTCCTCCTCCTCCTCCTCTTCTTCTTCCTCCTCCTCCTCCTCTTCTTCTTCTTCCTCCTCCTCCTCTTCCTCCTCCTCCTCTTCTTCCTCCCCTTCTGAGAAGATTTCGATGGGCTGATCCTTGTCTCCGTATTTCGGACCGAGGCCAGGACCCTCTCTCGGATCGCGTGCTTTCCCCTTGTCCAGTACGCGACGCGCTTTGACTTCAACAAACGAGTCTTCCACATAGCTATCAGCTTCAAGATAGTCATCCTCCTCCCGCCGGGCAGATTCCGGGGCGCACGGGTCTACAAGGGCTGAAGAAGACGAGGGCTGAGGTAGTTCCACCTCTTCATAACCGAGCGCCTTTTGCAAATCTCCGGTAAGCTTTCCAATCCACGCGTCAAAATCGTTTTGGGAAAATTTGTCAAAAGGATTTTGGACGGGTGGTCGTGGTATTTTGGGATTGAAGCGGTGGGATTGTTGTTTGATATTGGAAGAGGATGTTGGGTGCGGAGCGCTGGAATAGCCCGGCGTACCTAATGGGTTGAAGGTGTGTGCCATGGTAGCACGAGGGCAGCGGAGAGAAATGCCGGAGAGGCGAGGAGGGTGCGAGCATCCGAGTGGAGATGTCAAGGTGACTGCAACTGCGCGTGACGCCATGTAATTCATGACACGTGCTCCTAATCCATATTTCCCTTCAATTTCTCTCTTTCCTATTATCTCCTAATCAGAATATTCATACAGTGGCTAAAACTCGTTCGCGTAGCGAATTAACATTTGCGGTACACACTTGGACGACCCTGTACGGAAACCAGCCTCGCTCTCACTCCTAGAACCACTACCTTGGAGTTACGCACACAGTGGTTCCACTCATCAGATTACCTCCACTCTTTCTACGCCATAACTCTTTGTACAACTCAAGTACCTCCACGGTTCCAATCCGACCAGGGCATTAATAGTATCCTGGCTGCAGTCAACATGCCTTTTCCTCCAACTGCGGTACACATAGGCAGGAACGTAGGCAAGCTGCCCGAGTTGATCGAGTATCATAATGATACAGTCAGGGAGCTTGAACGCGTTCTAGTAAAGTACCTGAGGAAAAGGAGGTTGGAAAAGAAGAGGCCAACGATACGCGTTGGAGGTTGTTGGCGTTTTGGTGGAGAGAAAAAGGATGTTATCACGTTCTACACGTATGTCCTTCTCGCATATGACATAGCTAACATTGGCTGAGCTTTCATAAACATAAGCTACGAAAAACTGAAGCTACTATCAACGAGTATCGTGCACGTATCGATACACGCCAACCGACCTACTATGGTTTCGCCTCCCTGGCTGCCGTTCCCTACGCTCGCATCATGGCCAAGGCGTTATCTGGAAAGCATCCCAGAGGCGTGGACATTCAACTAGCTCCAAATCCCTGCGATATTGTACGAAAATCCTTCACTCTGACAAGCCAATTTTCACTAACCCCAGGCAATAGATATGGTCCAACATCACAGAAACCCGAGGAACGAGAGTATAAGAAGCTTATTGGGTTCCTCTGGCTGGTCTTGATCTGCATTCCGAGTCTTGTACTTCGCAGCAACTCTCGCCAACTTGGACGTCGTACGTCTCTTCACATCTGTGATTTATTTCTAAGCGTATCTACCCCAGATCACAGAAACCCTTCGTAATAGCTTAGTCCCAGTCATCACCATGGTCATACACAGTCGCATCTGCCACCCTTCCCCCCCCCCCTCGCAGCTGGCGTAAACACATTCTTCCTTCCGATCATGCGCCGACTGTCGCAATACATGGGAGTATTCACACATTCACATTTAGATTGCGCTGTCACTGCACGATTTTTGGTTATCAGCCAGTTGTTAATTTTTACGTTGATCGGTGTCGGGTTCAGTGCGTTAATGCTGATTATTCGTATCCGAGGAGTGCTGACGTGTGGGTCAGATCTGGTGTTGGACATTATTAGGATACTGGGGCCGCGGGGTGCTAAGCTGTCAACAGTGTTTTCGAAGTTCGATCGTATGTATCTGGTCATCTTTTTCCCCTCAGGATTGTTCTGACAAAGGCAACAGAGCTCCCTCGTAATATCAGTCGCATCTACAGGCCGCGTATTGGTTGAACTGGTTCCCTTATGTCACTCGTCGAACTCGTTGAACTCGAGCTTATCGCTATTAGTCTTCGCGGCCGCTTGACTTCACTCAACTCCCTAGTCTTATCTGGATCCCTCTGAAAACCCAGTGCACCTAGGACCAGAAACTCACCAGATTGCCACGTGACATTCGTGAATGGACAAAACCTCCTACTTTCGAGTATGCGATTTACTAGTAAGATATCTCGACCCTCTATGTCTCCCCTCTACTCACATATCATCTCTCAGCTCGAATCTTGTGAGTCCAAACTTGTCCACGCTAACGGCAAGTTCTGAAGACAGGTAGTTGTTCTGTGCGGCTGCTGGCCTCCTCTTCGCACCCTTGGCACCTCTGGTGGCTTTGCCTGCCGCGCTGGTGTTCTGGACAGCCTCTTGGGTCTACAAGCACCAGCTTATCTACATCTTCGTCACTCAAGCGGAAACCGGCGGTGTAAGCACATAATTTGTATATATCAGATTAATACTGATAATTATCTGCGCTATAGCGTCTGTGGAACGTTGTCGTCAACCGCCTGCTGTCCTGTGTCGTATTCATGCAACTCTTGATGATTCTCAGTGAGTGTCCGCCTTATGGCGCTTCCATTCTCGTTGATATAAACCTCTGCCTTAGCAACGGCCTTCAATACGACTTCGCACTTAAAGACGGTCCCTTCCGTGCTCATGATACTAGGCTTCAAAGTATACATTCTCCACGCCTACCTCCGCCACTTCATGCTCTTTATCCCTCGACAAGAAGTCCTTGCATCGATGGCATCATCTTCCGCCAACGCAGATGCTACGTCCCACAAATTGGAGAGGAGGTTCGGACACACAGCATTAAACGGGGAACTGTTTACACCGATGTTGCACCAGAATACGATGCCGTTGTTAAGGGAGGTGTATAGGGCAGGATTGAGGAAGAGGAAGAAGAAAAACCCTTTATCCATCATCAGCCCTCGCAGGGAAGTAGGTTCAGGAGTTTGGGTTCCGCAGCTGGCTCTGCACCTCCTTCTGCCGTACCTCCGTCTCCTGGTGCTGGATTCAGCTTGGACGTTGTCATACAGGTATTGTTCGATGTTCTGTTCCGAGGCGTCGACCAGGTGAGTGAGCTTCATAGCTGTGTCATTGCTTTCGCCTGAGTATTGTGGTAGAGCGATTTGGAATACGACCAAGCATTATATGCACGAAACTTCGACGAAGTCGGCTGGGAGACTACGACTGCACCTCCACCTTACGAGGGAAGTCCAAGACGAAGGCAACAAGCGCGGCTCGATAGAACGAGTCGGACGTCCAGTGGCATCCAGCAACAAGAGCAATATGGGCTTCTGAGCTCAGAAACGGAGTATCGACCACCGACTGGCCATGGACATTACCAGTATCCATCAAATCGAGCTTGGTACCCATAGCCTCTGGACATGGTCGACAAGGTTATCAAAGTTCTCACGGACCAAGGCATTACTCGAGTTGGAGTGCTGGAGGTGCTGGAGGAGTTGGTGGCCAGCACCAGGCATACCCGAGTAACCATTCAAGACAGGGATCTTACGGACAGTGGCAATAAGTTTTGGCTGAAATTCATTTTCTTCCTCTTGGGTGATAGTTGGGGACAGTAATTCTTGCGGCTCTGGGACTTGCATGAAACTACTTTCAATACTGTAATGATATTGTGTAGTGATAGCACATTGGCAATTATTTATTTGGACGAGTCTGGGGATGACATATTTTCTTTCCACTGACTCTACAATGTCGGACTCCCAACCCCGAGTCAACCCCTCAGCCCCTTTAAACACAATCGACTCCTACCTTGCATTGTCGACATCTCAAACAGCATCACCGCGCCCTATCGCGACTTCAGCCGAGATCCGTGACCGAGGCTCCACATTCATCGCCAACATCTTCACTGTCACCTCCCCAGAACAGGCGAAAGCGCACACAAAATACGCCAAGCATGTCCTACATGGAGATAGGAAGGCTACGCATGAGATCGCTGCGTGGAGGTGTATGGCGGTGAAACCTGGGCACACGGGTTTGGGGGGACCAGAGGAGTTCGAGTTGGCCGAAGGGAGTATGGATGATGGTGAGAGATGGGCTGGAGATAGGGTTCTGAAAGTCATGCGAAGCCTAGCTGTTATCGATGCTGTAGTAATCGTTAGTCGCTGGTAAGTCCAGTTTACGAGGCCTATTCAAAATGGATTTTGTCACTCATGAATGCATTCTTGTACTTCTTTCTCTCATGCCCGTTTATGCTAATTGGCCTCTTGGGCTGTGGGGGTGCTGCGTCGCAGGTATGGCGGAATGCTTCTTGGCCCCTCGAGGTTTGATCACATCGAAACCTGTACTGCGGAAGTTTGTAGAGCCTTCAAACGCTCTGAGGAGCTTCGGGAATCTGTCACCACTCTCGAAACTTTGGATGTTCTTTTGGAAGGGCTTCGAGAAGAACTCAAGACGCTCCAACAGGCTGTTCCTGGGACTAGTAACCCCGAGTCGCAATCTTCGCCATCACCGTCAAAAGGGCCTTCTGGCCAGGACGGTGCAGAGCAAACTGAGAAGAAGAAATCAGATTATTCTTCGATCGACCTCAAAAGGGCCCGTCGGTTGATTAAAGCTCGTGAAAATGCTGTCAAGTGGGTGAATAATTCGATAAGCGAATTGCGCAACTCGAAGAGCAGTGTAGAGAAATAACATGACAACCGTGGTCATGCTCCTTCCGCAATCACCCCCTTTTCTCCCTTCCGATCCCCGCCCCACACACGATATTCGCCATCTGTTCGTCATCGACTAAGTCATGACCGGCACGTATCATTACCTCAGGCTCGGCGGACCTAGAATGCCTCGTGGTCAAGCTACTCACACCTCCGCGGTCCCTATCAGGAGCATTTGGGGGTATGGACTTCCTAAACACCGTCCCACCGTGCCACCTGTCGAGTTTCAGGCTTACCTGGATATTCATTAACCCTCTCATTTCCAACGCCCTTGTCTCGTGCATCAGAGGCCACTACCACGAGAAGATTACAGCATTACATTATAGCGTAACTACAACAACCTTTTTTTGTTCTCCTGCCCCACCACAATCAACAGGCTTAAAACGGTCCATCCTTCTTGGAATGGGTAACGAATATTAATCGCCTCTGGCTCGGGAACTTTGGAAGATCACAGTTGCGTGGCTTTGCAGTACCGAGAAACCTTTTCGCATCAGCGCCGCCTTACATGATGCAGAGAAGGTTTTGGACACTAGACTTCCCTTCACATTTTGGCGCTCCCGCGGACAAATCTGTCGGGATGGCTGAGAACGACTTCGAATTCACTGCAAAATGTACTACTTTGACGTAGCCATTGCAGCGTGCACGATATATGTATTTAATTCATTGGCAGACATTGCCTCTTCCATATCCCTGGACTTCCGTAGAGGGTCTCAGTTTCTGCGCAAGTGAATTAAACATCTACATAATGATGCCTGACACAGAGCATGTAGTATCATGCGTCAACAGCATGTCTCCTGCATTCCATAGGTTTAGCGGAGGTTAACTCGCTCCCTTGGGAAAAGGTACACCAAAACGACACAACCTTCCTTTTTCAAGCATCTAGAAGTGCCAGGAGCTTGCATCGTGTTGTTCATGGTGGGATCACGGGAGCCAAAGTCAGAGTTCCGTCAAGTTGGCGAAGAGAATTCCAACAGTGACCCCCTTCCACCAGGCCTGAGTGAGTTCCCGAGCCAGCACCTTCAATATCTTCTTGGGGCAGTCTTTTCAGTCGTCTGGATATTCGGAAGTCCGGACCTCATCTGCATTGATTAACCTCATCAATGTAACTCTCGATATATCGATGTCTGGTATTACAGAGCTCAATCGTTTCCTTGCAGAGCCTTCAGGACTGTTTCAACGCCCAAGTCAATGCTCGGATGGTGCTTTTGTTAGCCTTTTGCTCCGTGTTTCTTGCATAGATAATCCGACAATGCGAGGTAGTGTTGAGATAGAAAGATCTACAGAAGTGCTTCCAGAATGGAAAAATCTACATAGTCATGCTGCCACTTGGCACAGCTTTTGTGGCGATACGTGAGAGATGTGGAGCGGTTTCAATTGCCAGCGTAATCTTAAAGCTGAGAGCTTAGTACTGCTTGTCCTAAGTTGACCCTTAGGTGGAATATCAACCTTGGAATCAATATTACTTTCCTTGAACTACTTTAGGACAAATAGAAGGACGAATGTAATGGGCCCCTAACACTCAAGTTGTGTCTCGCAAACGTTTCAGAGGATCTGCGTAAGAAACTCGACAGCATTTAAGTCAGAGCACAATTGGTCGTGATTCTAACTCGGAATTGCACCGGAACGCAGAGCGTCCACAAACGCCTACAGCGGCGTAAGGACGCAATTCACGCTACTAAACGGGTACGCGGTTACAACATAGATCCTTTACGCTGTCATGTCTGAAAAGGCCATAAACTGGGATAAAGAGCCCAGAATTATTGCCATTATGGTATCGTAGCATCCCACACATCAAATCTATAAACGAAATAACCGCCCATAGCGCCAGGGCCTATTTTGCACGTCCGTAGCGAGCCTTGCGCCCAATGTCAAACGGCACATACTTGTACTTGATCATGTGTCTTAAAAAATATCAGCACACGGGTTTTAGGAGATATGGAGACTTCGTACTGTATTTGGCGGCGCATGGTAAGTGTGAAGAGAACGAAGAAGTAGACAACGAGGATGGGCCAGTAAACGGGGACATCAAAAGCCTCGGACATGGTACAAAGAAGGGCGACAATGGTGGCGCGAGTGGAAGAAAGCCTTGTAGAAGCACGTAAACATACAAGAGTTGTTGAACACAGCAAACTGACATACCAGAATTGCCATTCAGGGAGGCGCCGTACGAAAGGACGGAACTCATCATCTCTTTGAGAAGGCAGAGGAGTGACGTCAGGTTCACCACCCCCCTCGATTTCATCCGCTAAGAGGTCCTCCTGAAGCGAAGGGTCGAATTTGGGTTGGAGAAAGGCCAGAAGGAGGTTCAACAGGTAAATGGCATGGGCATCTGGGATATCATAAGACGTTTGCGTAACGAAATGAGCGTCTGAGAAAAACTCACAGCAAACTGGGCAGGGCGCGAGAAAAAGGTCAGTTCCATTTCTCCAAATAGACAATCCAACATACCAATATACCACTGTAAGCGGGGTCTGAGCAACGATGAGGTAGGAATGCATTTGGAGAGTACTTACCCCTTGAGAAATGAGGATCCTGAGCATGAATATCGTGAGAAGGCCTGCAGTCGCAAGCCAACGCTGAAGGATATGAGGTGTCCATCGGTCCAAAATTTGCTGGTATTGGCGTTTGAGTTTTGTGTATTGTGCAGAGATATTCTGCACTGGAGAAGGCTCCAGGCCAGAACCAGAGTCAGACATCATGACTGTGTGAAGAAGAATTGACGTGAATGGCGGTGAGGAACGGTGTCGAGAGTTAACACGCGAGTCGGACTGGCTCTATTGACAAATGTGTTCGTTTCCTGTTGGTCGCCTCCGACCCACGTGACAGCGCTCCGCAGTCAATCGGAGCCAAATCGGAGCTTCAAATGACGACCCAATCGCTTAAGTAACAACCAGTGCCGCAGCGGGCCGATGGTTGTTGCTGACGCGGGATTGATTCATGGTCTTCTCACTCATGGCACGAAGATATCTCATCCGCCATACACGATGGCCACGCTCACCAAGCTTGAGGTAGTCGCTGCGCACATCTTGAAGCAGATACCAAAGAACAAAAAACCTTTGTTCGTCGCTATACAAGGTCCCCAGGGTTCGGGGAAATCATATCTTTCTGCTCAACTTAGGGACTGCCTGACCTCGGAACCCCATAATCTCAAGACAGCTCTCTTGTCAATAGACGATCTATATCTGCCTCACGCTAAACTTGCCGAACTCGCTTGCTCTCAGCCTCGCAACCCCCTGTGGCAAGGACGAGGTCAACCGGGCACCCATGACGTCGAACTTGGTGTTAGTATCTTGGCGGCGCTTAAGGATGGCACCTCCAAAGTAGAATTGCCGCGGTTTGACAAAAGCCTACATGACGGACAGGGAGACCGCTTGCCTATGGACGGGTCAGGAGTCGTTGTCGAACAGCCACCGCCAGTCGATATCGTTATTCTGGAGGGTTGGTGTGTGGGCTTCTATCCAATAACACAGGGGGAACTAGACAACCGTTGGAATGGCATTTGGAGAGATGAGCGGGACCGATTGGGTTTGCCTGGAGACACCCTGTGCGGTAAACGAGATGTGGAAAGAGTAAACACAGCACTTGTCCAATATGCGCAGCTCTGGGACTTCTTCGATACCTTCATCCAAGTAGGTACTGCGGCAGTTCAACAGCAGTGTCTTATTCAAGTCCCTTTTGATGAAGATCAAACCAACTTCTGGTTCCAACGATTCTTTGTCTCGGTATCACATTGTCTATCGGTGGCGGTTAGAACAAGAACATGTCATGAAGGCCCAAAATGGTGGAAGAGGAATGACAGACGAGGCTGTTAAAGGGTAAGCCCGCAGTTCCATATGATTGAGACGAAACCGATAGTGGAACGATATCAGTTTTGTGGATCGCTACATACCAGGCTATGTCTTCTTTGGAGACATCCCACCTGAGCACTCATCAAGTGATCCACCGGGATGGCTAGGCAGGAGCCTTATTGTGGTTATTGACGACCAGAGGAGATTTCTAAAGGCTGTTGAATTTTGATGAGGGTCTCCAGTCCAATGAAACCATGAAACGCCAATACTCGCTTCCATCCATTCTCACATGCCAGTGGCGATTCACCATCTGTTAGATACAGAGTGTATTTTTGCCAGAGCGCAAAGATGTCAATTCCGAATGTCCCCAATGGTATACTGACTGTACCTGTCCCCGAGCCACAATAGCATTTGTCCCTTTGGTAAGATCGCACCCGTTGTTCTCGAAGAGTGTCAGGATCACGAAAAGGTCGCGTACAGGCAAAATAATTGCAAGAACGGATACGACCCTAATGGTGATACTTCGTTCTCGGACAAACTTCCTCTCAACTGTACGAGAAACAGACGTCATTTCCAGATGGATGAGTCAAGGCCATGGCAATGGGGAACACAAGTAGCTCAGGGACATCTACACGAACTCAAACAGGCTGTACTATGGGTGCCATCTCGAGAGAAAATTAGCATCCGCAGTCAAATCTACGTCAAATGGCAGACCCCATGATCGTCTCGAAACCTCTGGTGTGTCTGCTTCCGCCCAGACCAGAGAAGATATTCGTGTTTGCTATCGCTTTCCAGAAGGAGGTTTGTAACTGCGCAACGCGGAGTTAAGAGAGAGTGGAAGGTTGTAGTTAGAAATACGGGTTTTTAATGAAATATAGTTCCCAAGGAAGTTCTCAAAGTCGTCTCCAATCAAAAGGTCGTGTTTAGAAATCCCAGTCGGTACATAATGGCTGACAGAATCCATTCCAGGCACTATGCATGCTTGGCGATTGAATCACGGATGTGTAAAATGGTGGCCTCTAGTTGTGTCTATTTCTTCGTCTTCCGAAGAAACCGGTGAGGTGCTTCCATGCTAGATTAGTATTAAGATGTCCGTGTGCGTGTGGTCCGAAAAACTTCACGGGGTACCGTGCTGAACTGCGGAGTGGCTATGTTTTTACTCAAGAAAGGTCCGCACCAGTGCCGAGTGAGAGTCGGGGTGGGTCGGGGTTAGTCATAGAGGATCAAAGTAGTTCCTTGAATGCCGTGCACAAAATCTGGAAATTCTCGCCCGCTCCAAGGAGCAGAGCCAAGTGGCTTTGGTGGTGTCCTTAGACTCTAGGCATTTCGCTGACATTGCTACCTAAGAACTCACATCCCCCTCATACTCGGTATTCGGTACACGTACGACCGACTAGGTCCGGTTTGGCAGAATTGTGTCGGTGCTGACTCGGGAACCATGAGGTTCGGGATAGTGAGGTCTCCGTGGCAATGTTCCGTCGACGTATTGTATGTGTCATATTGAGCTGGATCTCGGAAAGCGTACGAGGGCGGGGCTTATTAAAGTGTTGAGGCAGTGCTAAGTTTGTGCACAGCAGTCAGTCGATAAAATTGATCGAGAGTGTTTCATTTGTCTTTCGAGGGAGTCGAAGATTTCATGTGTTGTTGCATAGAGCTGCTATGAAGTCAGCGGCACAGGACAGTTAAGCTGAAGAGTCTCTATTCTCACTTTTTGACCTGTGCATAGACAATAGGTTTCCATAGGTATGGGTTTGTTGTACACAACGGCATTAAAGCATTGTTCCAAATGTATCCTGTCCAATTGAAACTCTGAGCAAGGTTTTGTGACTCAGAATGTTCCCGAGACTATTGGCATCTTCACGACAATAGAGAAATCATATCAGCAATGGCCTTGTTGCACAGGATGGAAAGACGTGATGGGCAAGGTCAGCTGTTCAGCGATGAGAACCCCGCTCCTTTTAGATCGAGGGCTACTCGGTAATGGCAAGTGGGACTCGGGTGGGTAGGAAGTCTGACTCGGAAAGACTTTTACCATGGAAGGAACCATCTCCGACAGCTAGCAATGGGACGCAAAAGAAAACCAAAGTATTGTCATTATTGGATCCTGTTCTCTGAGTGCCACCAACTACTGCTGAAACAATGAGAACTTGAGCGAGAACGCTCCTCTTCAGTGCGAGACTTGCTTTTCAAGTCACGGAATGGACTTATTTGTACTCTGAGGATCATGGAAAAGTGTATGTGATGTAACGAGGGAAACCCATTTCAAGTTATTGCCTAGCAGTGTTGGAACGCCATTCTCGACTGAGTTTAGCATCAACGTGTACTACATCGTATTCTTGTTCCAGACATTATAATGAACCACCCTCTGATGTAGCGGCAAGTTACAACACGCAAGAACATAGGAAAGAGAATCGCACCCGTCCGGACAAGGGCGGTATTACCTTTTAGATTGACGCGGATTCAGAGACAATGATGCGGTCCTCTCGTCAGCGCTGAAGCATTTTCTGATGGGAAATGTCGAAGTTCTAGCACGCTATGTCGGTGTGGATGGCCGTGACACCTGCGAGCTGCTATTCATCAGGGAAATGATCACTATACCCAGCCAAACGGTCTGGCCATGTCCGATATGATGATGATCATGACTGGTACATGTTGGAGGAGATTGTTACAATCAGTAGACAACACATCACTTGCAACATCGCTGTAGCTCGCAGGCGCATCAAGGAAGCAGTGTCCTCTAGATGCGACCCTCTTGGCCAGTGTCTCGCTACGTCAATACTCTAATGGTGGTTTGTACATTACTCAACGTAAAGCTGCTCAGTGCTCATAGACAAGGACAGTTGGGACAAGTCATTAGGTCGTCCGAGATTTACATATAACTGTGAATCAGGGCTCATGGCCCTATGAGCAGGAGTAGTGTAATCCTAAACAGCCACCAGACCTGTGTTCCTAGATTATATCGGCTTAGGCGAGGTATTGTGAGAGAGGGGTGAACAGCATCGTTTCATGGTCCCAATGAAGAAGTCGAAGCTCATGAGTCTACGAAATGTAGGGGAGTTGTACCACTAAGTATATATAAGAAGGTAGGCAGCGGCCACCCAACATTCAGCAGCCAGCATACAACCCACTCTGGTACCAAGCACTGGTATTGCCGCATTTAAGTCACAGGCGTAAGTCTGAGAGCCCTTGCCATTCATAGCTGACAAAAAAATTTTTTGCTCATTGATATAAAGCCATCGATAGTCGCTTACATTTCACCACCCCCGTTTCCTTTTTCGTACTCTAAGTTCTGTGCGCGTCTAGTGCTATGGCGTCCAACATTCCCACCTCCCACCTCGAGATATCCAGGAGGCGTGCTTCCTCGATATCCGCACCTGCACCTACGGGAGCTCCCAGGGCGAGACCGCACAATAATCTCCATACCCCTATCGTGCGTCAAACGACTCCATGCCGACTACTTTAGTATTGACCTTTTTCAGACCCCGCATAACCCTCAGGCTAGGGATCCTTTCTACGGGCACGAAAAAATCGCACGTATCAGCGCACGGTTCATTACTCACCTGTTTGCATGTCCCGAAAATCCTCCGACGTCTGGGGTAACCGCCATCCATGGCAAGCTGCCTTACTTCATTGCGTACGCCCTTCATCGCACCAAACTCCACCCGGCAGTCACATTTGCCGCCCTCGTGCTCCTACAGCGTTTGAAGGCTCGTTTCCCTACCGCACGGGGATCCTCTGGCCATCGACTTTTTATCTCAGCCTTTATGATTGCTTCAAAGGTCATATGCGATGATACGTACTCGAACAAATCCTGGGCAATTGTTGCACAAGGCATGTTCAGTCTGCGGGAGGTCAACCAAATGGAACGTGAGATGTGCGGGTATCTCGACTGGGAGATAAATGTCGACAAAGAAATTCTTACGAATTTCGAGAACGCACTGAGGCAGGATTTCAGTGTGGACAGGGAACACTATCCGAACTACCCCAATACAATGGTGTCGAGGAGAGCTGCGAGGGCAGCTGCCTCGACTTCGAACACCCCCATGCCCGAACCTTCGTCTACGACATCCCCCGTCCCGGGTTTTTCGACGCAGCGCCATTCTACTCCCAAAAACCAGTCCCCACGATCACAAACACGCCCACCATCATCCTCATCGTCGCCTGCGTCCTATGGTTCGTCAGATATGCCCGATACTCCCCCTGCCACTTATTCCAATTCGTCGTCGCCTGCCTCATCTGGGTCTCCACGTACTCCTGCAAACGACGAGGTGTCGAACCCGCAGATCAAAGGTTTGGACCCCTCACCGCGATTTCAACTCGGACAGGTTCCTCCAGTACATCCTCTCAAAGGCCAGATGTTTGCTTTTGCAATACCTTCTTTGTGGTGATATTTATTTTATGCATGGACTTACTATACCCACCAGGCATTTCATCTGTATTATACCTTGGGCACTTGGCAATATGCAATATGATAAAACTATCTTACAGGAATGGTGAGAAAGGGGTAGAATTGACTTTCCCCGAGTCGTCTGCCATGGTACGATATCCGTAAGGAGCCTTTCGGGCGAGTGCCAGCCGTCAATCAATCACTAAAATCATACGAAACGTGGTTCTGAAGGATGCAAAACACACGCTGTGCTAAATAATGACGGAATGTTCTGATTAGAAAGCCACGTTTCTTTTCCCTGTCGCGTGGTTGAATTTTTTTCCTAACCTCATTCAACTGATCAATGATCGATATCTAGTGACTTTGATCTCTTGTTCACATATGGTCGAGAAGCGGGCCGTGTGCACTGACGAGAATCGCACTGTGAAGGAACAGTCCGACTTCAGAGCTCAGTTCCGAGGTGAATTCCGTGGTGGGTCACGCTGTCCCCGAGTCCAGTGGTTCTATGACTTCAGTTAGCCACATCTCTTGAGTTTGGCTTACAGTTGGCATCAGAACCTGGGAACTCCGAAGGCTCCCTTAGTACTTATTGAAGGAAATAAGACCCTTAGACGTTGCGCCTTGTTCTGTTCGACGTTGACTCGGGACTCCATGGGGCCACCTCCTCATTCTGAACTCGGAGCTGCCGAGATGGCTAGGAAAAGAAGTGCTATCCGGACCTGCAAATCCTGACACGTTATGTACCCTCTGACTATGTCGTTTAAAGCATTGCTCTGAGCCTCACTTCCGAAATATTCGATCAGTCCGGTTCTCACTCTCTTCGGTCTCCTTGCGAGATCCTCTTCTAACGCAAAGTCGCCTGGACGGTTTGATGCGGTAATCACGTACACCGTTGGCCCAAATGCTCATGCTGTGATTAGTCTCGGATTTATTTAACCCCTGCGATAAAAAGGAGATAACAGTAATCCTTCTTCAGCCTCTCCAACTCCACGGCAAAATTCTACTACACAGCCTCGCTCATTGTGATGCCTCTTTTGTATCGCCAGTCTTCAGCATGACAAATAGGGCTGAAGGTTTAGGTTTCCTTGCGCCGGGTGCCTAGGCAGATGAATGGTGCCTCTGCCTGTCATCGAGTTATCCCTTTAGATGCCAAAGATGGAATGAAATGCCTCAGGCATGAGGAGTTGATTAGATATATCATCTTGGTAACAAGCGCTCCATAATGAGCTATCATGGAATTACTCGAGTTGCTGTTTTTCTGTCCATTTCTTTCGCAATGGTTCATGTAGCCTTCAAGTGCTTCTTCATCCTAAACGCTCCACCCTTTGACACCTTTCTTAATGGCGATTCCGAGTGATCGATCGTGATCAACATCATCTTATTTACCGGCGGGTGCGGGTTTACTGGCGCCCAGTGAAGCGCCGGAATATGTCAATCCAAGGGCCCACACGGACGCCCACTCGCACCTACCATCAGGTTTCCGTGTTGGTTCCGAGCGCTTATCTTGAGCGCTTGTATGAAAGTATCACACCAATCCAAGCGCTCTCCTAAGTGCTCCTATGCGACGGCGTTCCCTTGGTAATACTTGGAGATATGAAGTATGGGAAGACATGCAACCACATCAGCGTAAATGCTGTGGACATTCTAGCCAAATTCTACGTTCCAGATTCCCACCATGGTTTCATATCTACTGGATATGACCAGAACACATAGCGCTTAACTGGCACATAATTACATTTAGCTAACGTTTTGAGTTCATTCATCCTATGTAATGACATTGGCATTCTTGCCGCTTTTGTTCTCATGTTCGTAGCACACTGAAGGTTTATACTCCACTATCTGTACTTAAACTTGGCTCGGGAACCTGCATACGTGATGCACATAGCTCAATGGGTATTTCCCAAATTGTCGTCACGTAGTTTCCTAGGGTACAGATGCTATGCTTGGTGTCTGAGCCCTCACAAGCCGAGGCACCTCTTCAGCACCCTGGGCTCAGATGCATGTTCTATTGTGTTGCTTTTCACTCGGACCCAATTCTCACACCGCGTTTAGTGAGGTTCCGGGTAGGATGCAAAAGGTAGCGAATGCTGTGTCTGTTCCAATACGGAGAAACGCTCATGGCATCCAACTTCTGTGCTTCGGGTATCATCACGCCGTATCCGAAACTGAATAGGAACTGGTTTTCACTTGGCGCATCCCGTAGGATTGGCTTCACCGGCGTATACTACATGGGTCTTCATGGACTGCAAGTTTCAATTGTTTGACATATTTGTCAACCCCTGTTGAGGGGTTATGATCTTTGGACTGATATGTGCGCCCGCGATACCTATTTGAGGCGTATTGTGCTTTTGCGCGATGAAGACCCTTTAAGGGGCTGCGGTGATGGAGTATGCATTGATTGCCAAGCGTTGGTGACTTAGGGATAGACTCACCTACTGGTGAAGTATTGTTGTGAGGAGCGGCTGTGTGGTTTGGAGAACTCGAGAGCAAACAAGGTCAAATTTCTCACCTGTTGGCCTCCGAATTCTATAATAAAGTGGGAAAGACGGTGGGGTGATGCTGTTGAATGTCTAAATTATGCGGTTGGAAATATATCACTCCAACTCTCGCAACATTAAACAGCAATCTCCATGTTTAGCGTATCTATTCCTGATAAGAATGATGGATATTGCAATACCCTGTCGTCTCTCCCAGGTATCCGCATCATCATTGCCTGTTCACCGAGTTCGTGCCTAGCTCAGAGAATGCCAGAAAAGATTTTGACGCGTGGATAAATACATTGGAGCAATCAACATGGTACCGTTTGAGCACTTCGATAAAGATCATCAATTGATAAGTAGGAGGCCAAGCTTTCGAAGCCGATCAACAAGTACTGCAACTGCCATAGTCCACCTAACTGGGCGGTGCTGTCTTTGCAGCCTTGCAGAGGCATTTGTTTCACCTGTCGCTATGCCGGCTGAGTAGGGTTGTGTTGACCAGGAGTAAAGAATCTGAGTAGTATTACTGCTTCAGATGTGCAGCACCACGGCCGATGGAATTTGAGTAGGGGTTTCAAAAGTACCCCAGTATTTGAGGGTATCGAAAAGTTTTTCGAGGCGCGGCACTGAGTAAGAGGGAACGGGCATAAAAGAGATAAGGATAATGAATGAGACCTAGACTTTTGGTTGTATGATACTCTCGAAGCTAAGTACAAGTTAAGGTAAAGTCTCAGCTCAGGCATTTCTGTCGAAGATGGTTGGCGTTGTTTGTCAAGGCCTTGAATGCTTAGTCATTAGTTTGGGCGGAGTTACAAATCAATTCTTTGGTTGTCTGCAACCCAAAGCATCCTCCAAAGCACATTTTCTTTATTAAAACATGCCTTTCGGTCTTACTATGGGTACGGAGCGGGCAAATGCCCTGCAGGTATGTCTGTGCTCACTTTGTCTGCGAAAAGAACCATAATCCCCCCTTTTCTGGCAGCAATCCATCCAGGACGAACTTATGAAACGAGGGTATAGTCCAGATGCTGGTGAGTCAATGTGCGACGCAATACAGGGCTCAGGATACTGAAGAGGACGTCAGATCCAGTAATGGCAGAGTATATCACGATCATGGTGATCAACAACAAGTCTGCTGGTGTGTATATGGCCACTATCTCTCGAAGTTATACTCACATTGTTTCCAGCTCAAATAACAGCCGAACTGGAAGATTGTACGCGCGCCCAACTCTCCTTTTTTCTGTTACCAAAAGTATAACTGATGAATGTGTCTCTGCAGTAATTGGCTCGGAATTCGGTAATTTCCTTCGTCCTCGCGTGCTCCGACATAATGTTGACTTGGATCTAGATCCTGCATTCACAGACTGGCTGTTTTCAGAAGCCGCAAAAGGCGTCAGTGAACCCGAGGCTGCTCCGCAATCCCAACTTCCAACTCCCTCTACCCAACCCAGCGAGAATTCCACCGCACGCGAGCCTCTTCACGTACCCCGAGACAATTTGAACCGTCCTGCCCATCCGCCACGTAATGGTATATACCAACAGGCTATCTCTCAAGCTACCTCTTCTGTTTCGCAAAAACGCACCGCATCCGCACGTTCGCCGTCACCCAGCCACCCGAACAAGTCGCGGAGAACTGATCTGCCAACTGGTCCTAGAGCGATGCAACGTGAAGGTGGTCCGAATTCTCGCAGTCTGCTAGATCGTATGGGCGGCCACGCAGGACCTAACGGACCTAACAGACACCAACGCGATGAAATTCAGGCTAGGATTGACAATATCACCAGTAGCTCGTCAGAATCTAATATGATGATGGGTGGCGGATTTCCAGGAATGCCCATGGGAGGAATGGATATGAATGCTATGGCCATGGCCAACCCTCTTATGTTGCAGGAGATGTTCATGAGTAATATGGCACTTATGCAACAACTCTCGACGCAGATTGGGATGATGCAAGGTTTTGTGAATGCGCCGCCCGGTTTTAATGTACAGGGTGGCGTTCCAGGAGATATGGGGATGTTTCCCGGAGGTCCAAACAATGTTGGTCAAGCAAACAGGGGTAGGGGAGGAGGAAGGGGTGGCAGAGGTGCTGGGAGGGGTCGAGGCGGTTCCCATCCTGGAGCGTCATCATCACCTCCTAAGCCGGCAGAAGTCACTGTTACAACGTTGGACGTCACTACCACATCTAATCCCCCTTCTCAACCTTCTCCCGCCGCCGCTCCTACACTAGCTACTCCCGCACCCTCTCTATCCGCCTCCGCAATTCCCGCTGTTGCACCAGCACCGTCACCTGCCGCTCCACAAATTCCTTATGCTGTTCCCGAACGACCTCAGTCCCCAACACTCTGTAAATTCGGTCTCAAGTGTACCAATGTCCATTGTCGGTGGTCACATCCTTCGCCTGTTGCCACACCAGAGAGCGGTGTTGTCCTTAGCAATGAAGCCTGCGAAAATGGTAAAGACTGCAAAGATAAGGACTGCATCAAGGCCCATGTGAGCCCAGCGGTTCTCAAGCCTTCTGGTGCGCCTTTCTTCTATTCCGGAAAATTAGGGCATCTCAATGACTTATGTATTGCAGCTCAACCTCCGATACCTGCTCCTGCTCCTGTGTCGCATCATGTTCCATCAACTCCCACACCCTGCCGGTTTGGCCTCGCATGCACCCGACCAAATTGTATGTTTACCCACCCACGTCCAACATCCAATCCCCAACACGCTACTCCATGTCGGTTCGGCGCCGCTTGTACACGCGCGACTTGTCCTTACCAGCACCCGGAAGGACGTGTGCTGCCCACGACCTTCCACCGAGGGCTGGGAACAAGCGGTCCCATGGTCAACGTAGCCACACCTGAACCAGGTTCTATCGGCCCCAGTCCTCACAAGAGTGTAACGTTCAACAATCCAAAGGCGAAGCTAGAGAAACAAGTGAAGGATCTGGAAGAGAGGAAGAACGAGGCTGAAAAGGCTATCAAGGAGGCACAAGCGACTGCAAATGCAAGTTCGAGTACAAATGGGAAAGAGGAACCTAAACCCGTCGCTACTGCTGCGTGAAGCTTTTGACCAGGTGTCATTGGGAATTTTGGTCCCTATCAATGTCAGTGAAGCGGACATATCAATTCAAGACTATTATTAATCTTCGTACCTCCCCCTCTCTCACTTTTCATCTTTTGTCCTGCATATATATGTACCCGATTGCCCTGTAATACACAGCGTTTCGTCTCTATTTCCTCTCTCCTTCTCTTGTCATGGTAGTTACCCTTTCCTCTCCTAAGTATTGTTACGGTGGTCGGTAGATGTGCGCCTGCTCATGTTTACTCGAAAGCTTTGAGCATTCGCTCCCAACCTTTGGCGAGGAGTGGGGTGGGGGATTGACATTAAAAAATGGAACAGCTCCGGTCGACCGACTTTCGGTGCTTGGTGTGATTCTCTTCAATTTGAACCCCGAAATGAGATATTCTATCGCATATATTGCGTGCTAATGAATGCATACATGTTTTTCAGTCACAGCGATGGGGCTATGTATATGTGGTCTATCAAATTCACTGGCACGACAGAGATGTTGCAGACAGATTCCTCGCATCTTACCGAGGTAAGAGTCTGCCAGCCATTAGTCGGTTTCGGGCATGCGGAGGAATATGCACGGAGTGGCTGCCAACTCGTCCTTCTCTCTAGGCGAAACAGAACAACTGCGTCATATCATTTTCGCGGAAATGCACTCCGGGTATCAGGAATCTTGAATTGTCTAAATCAGATCCCTTGAGGAGCCGTACGATATAGGGACTGACTGACACCCCCAGCTCTAGCTTCGCCATATCGATCGATCCCGTATCCACGACGATGCCTGGTGCTTCCACAAACCAGATAGCCGGAGAGCTGTTCTTCAACCTGGTATACCAGCCCAGGATAATCCTAGTTGAGACAAAGCGTATCCTATAGGCGAAAGAAGAGATTACCGGACCCGGTGATAGAGTCGCTGCTAGTCACATTGGAAGGGCAAGCCTTGAGCACATACGAATAGTGGGGTTTTGGATAGTACTAACCTAGGTTGCCGAGATCCAAGACGTCCCGCGGGACATCTGAACTCTGGATACACGATCCCATCCTAGAACTGATGACAAGTAACGAAAACTAAAGTTTGATATGAACATTCAGTCAGTTATTTGCGTAGAAAAGACCGATTGGCTCCTATTCCTAGCAAGTCGAAGCTTCGTGTATGCTTGCCTGCGTAGCATACCAGTCCGATTGTTCGTTCACGTCGTTAGTGATATCCGCCAAGTGACCAGAGAGCAGGAAAAAAAATTGGAAAGGGGGTATATAATTATATACTGTGGATTCGAGAATTTTAAAAAAGGGGGATATACGAGAGGAAGACCGAAACAACAGCAGCTAGGTTAGATATTGAATCATCACATTACGCGATTGTGAAGGGATCTCTAGGCGCATGCTGACGAATAAAGCAAACGAGTGAAATCCTGGTCTGATGTGAAGGTCAGTCATCCTCGTCAAAGTGACGTGAGTCTCCTGAAGTGAGGGTAGATACTGAGCCGCCTTTGTCGACGGAAAGATTAATCTTGTCTCCTTTCTCTAAATCCTTGAACTGTGGATAGGACATATCTTAGCAGAGAGAGATAGGAAGGAACGGCAAGTGCTCACAGTCAACTCCCGTGTCCTGTGTAAACTCTCAATCTCGTCGATCCTATCTCGGACGCCCTCCAACACCTCGTCGAATCCTTCCTCCTCGCAGACTTCTCGAGCAGCATGGAGAATCAGCATGGAGTCGGGTCGAACATCGTGGTGGATCTACATATCATCGTCAATGAAGGTAACAAGACGAATAACCGACCAATTTGACATACGTCAATTGAGATAATGTTGAGACGGTCAAGTTCTACGGGACAACAATCAAGTCAGCCTTCTATATGCTCAGCCCCAGTGAGGGAAACCAAACGACCTTCCATGAAATCTGCCCGTGTCATGATTTGTCGACATTTTCCCTGCATCGTGCCAGCGTCAGGCTCACAGACAGAGAGATAGGATAGAAAAGACGACGGACGTAAGAAATCTTCGGCAAGGGTAGGTCCGGAAGATCCTCTGGGTCCAGAATGCCAGCCTTGAGAGCATTTTCCCTCTCCTCTTCTTGCTCCTTACGCAGCTTGACGAATTCTTGGAGAAGCAACCATGAGCAAGAGCTCCATTTTTGCTGAGAGAATCTCGAGTCAGCTTTCGTCCGAACTATTTAATTATCACCGGCACTCACCTCATCCATAACATCGTCATCGCAATCGGGAATCAGACCTGCAAGAATGATGGCTTGAAACTAGGCCGGAACGAGGGATACAATATACACACCAATTTGACTCAACAGCCACTCCTTCTCGACGCTCAACATATGCTTAGCCATCTGTTTCATGTCGGGTGATCTGGAGACCTGGGACTCGAAAGTGGATAATCACACCCCAAGGGAGCAGGTATTAGCATACCTTGTTCAGATACGACAGCCTTCCACCAACCATATCGACAACTTCTTGCAAAAGTTCTTGACTGGCTGCACGTCGGCTGAGGGACATGCGTAGGCGCTGCAGCGCCTGTCTGGCTTCGCTGTTCCTCAGGTCAGTGATAGAAACCGTCTTATATGATGGATGTGAAACACTGAGAAGTGAATGAAGACAGACAACGTACATGCATTCGGCTACCGGTTCTTCCTATCCAACGGAGTTCAATGACGGGCAGATAGGGTCAAAAATATTACTCACGCATGAAATGGTAAGGCCAGAAATCATCCCTTAGAGCAAGCCGTGAGAGTGATGCGACTCCAAAGCGGCAAGTCATCTTACGAGCTAAGTATCATAGTCAAAATACCTAACAGCAAGAAAAGGGTCGTTTAGTTTTCGAAAAGTAGTGGATGAGATAGGTGTACCACTGGCGGCCCAAGCTTCTGCCTTTTGCTGAAGCTGCAGAAGCATGTTGCGTCCTTCATCATCGTTCTTGAAGAGGTGTACATTGTTGACAATGAGGACGAGAGGCCGACCAGTCTTCCGAGAGACGCGAAGAGCAACTTTCTCCAGTTTGTTGAAGGCTGTACGGGGTGGTTAGCATGAACCCAGGGCATGAAATCCGGTCGTTACCTCTCTCGATGTCAAGACCCGGTCCTCCTAGTAGCAGTCGATCAGTTTGCTTGACCTTGTCCAGTAAGCATAATAACGGACCTTCTCTAGGATCCCGCCTTTGGAACAGTCCCGTCTGGGAGTCCTCGTTAAACTCATAGTTGAGAGCCTTTCCAAGCCGCAGACGAAATACTTCCAGGTCAGGGTGAGCGTCAAGCATGGAAACGCCTTCAGCCTGACATGCCGCCATAGATTGGAATATCATGGAACCCTTGCCTGAGCCCTAGACAGGAGTTCAACACGACGAAGACGATGACCGTGGAAGGTATACCACCTTTGGCCCTAATAACATGAAGTAGTGCCCTGGCTCCTTGCCGTGGACGATAGAATCAATGAAGTCCTGCTCCTTTCTGCGTAATTCTGTGGTCCATGGTCCGTCCTCGTAAACCTCGTGAGCTTCGCCGTCAAAATCCTCGTCGATAGGTGGGCGCTTGGTATGTTGCTTGGCAAGCTCAAGAGCAGGGTCGTAACCGGGACCAAAGGCGGCTTCAATCTTGAAAGAGTTAAACAGGACATACGGACTGGCGGGGGGCATTATAGCGGACCTTGTCGAGTACGTTCTTCTTGTACCACTTCACATAAGCGATGCCACCAAAAAATACTGAGGTTGGGCTAATCAACTAGAGCGCCGACCCACAGTTTCGACTACTCACCCATGCCCAGACCAATGATCGTGGTCAATGCCGCATCGAACATTGGCGAACGAGTGATCTGGAACACGCTACTGCCTCCTGGACCGGGACCTCCTCCGCCTCCGGGTGGATTGAATCCAGGAACACTCAGGGATTCGGTACGCTCTTGTACTTCATGGCGAGGTTGTAGCTGGGAGGGGGTTTTGGGAAGGGGTGCTGGTTTTGGTTTCGGGGTTGGAGAAGGGGCTGGGTCATTATCATTAGTAGGAGTATGGACAGAACGGCTTCTGAGAGCATGTATTTTGGTCTTGAGGCCATATTTAGGGACGTGGTGGATAGAAATCAGACACGGATGGCGGCTCCCAGCAGGAAGAACCAGCCTTTGTAGCGAGGCCATCTTGCAGGAGGATGAAAGCTATTGTGAAAGAGAGGACGAGGAAAATAAAATGAACAATTCGGAGAACAGTTCTCCTGTCACTCCCCACGTGGTCATTGTCCTCCGCCACTAGCATGAGTGCGTGCAATGTTTCTCCTCCAAGTGCACGATACATCCCAGAACTCCGAAAACCTGAGCCGTGGTTTGACACACAACTACATCATTCCAACATTCACTGTCTGTCTACGACGTGAGTACAGTACTAGGCTGGAATTGATATTCCCCGTCCTTGAGTATTCAACCATGTCCGATCAACCGATCAACCGGCCCAAATCCATTCGACGGAACGCGACCCACACCCATTACTTACCATCGGTTTGGGGCAGCCGAAAGCCTCTCACGTAGACCGATCTGCACAAACCTCTTCGAGGTACCGCACCTCGCCGACGAGAGTGCCGATATTTCGACACCCCCTGGAGTCCCGGATCCGGTGGGGACAAATACATCTCTGGGAAACCTCTGAGCCAAAATTCTGCCCAAAACACAAGGTGTCCCTGCTCCATGTAGGGGAAGCGTGAATGATGACGTACAGCCGAGGACTCATGCGAATATTTGGGCTCATTTCCGCGAAAAAAGCTTGCACTGCAAAGGGCTTACAAGTAGCACACAAAATATCTCCGCTATGGAACCTACTCCTCTTCAGCAACCCCTCGAGGAGGGAAAATGGCCAAGTCTTAAGCCCGCACTTGACGTATGCGCCACCTTGTCAAGCAGATGTGGCTGCGGTATCAGCACCTGTTTTCCGGCTCGCCACGATGATTTCTCTGGACTAGCGCAGTCATAAGTTCTTCTATAGCTGCTCGGGTTGCCAAAGGTCGGGGAAATGAAGGTTAAACCCCCCTTGCGATCTCAATATACGCTATACACCACGTATCGGGGATTTTGTAAACCCCTCCTATCATTGGGCCCCATCAAGGTGAAAAATGGGGTAGGAATTCTGCCAAACCAGAGCTTCTGCTTCGCTTCTGTCCCTGCCATATATGTCCCTCTGTCGAGAGGATGGTTCTCTCGCTACGAAGGAGGGCTGTGGAGCATCGATATTTCGAAGGGTGAACCGATGTACTACAGGTTCCACCCTTTTTACTTCCTCCTCCGGGTGTCTTATCGATGACTTACTAATTTTATCCCTGCTGCCCTCACATCCAGTTTGTCATACATACCCAATCAGCTCATGAACCATTACCATATCATAGAGGCTGACTAGCTTCAAGCCAAGTGATGTAAATGTTCAATTGGCATCTGACGAGGAAAAGGTAACTAATGATTCGCACTTCATTTACCTTCTCAACACTGTCCTAATATCTACTCCCGCTTTTATTCTTATCCTCGCTACATAATCTTCAATCACAAGAAGCTGGTCCTTCTTAAAACCGGTCTATTGTATTTTATAGAAATGCAAGGAAACAACCGTCGTCCCAAACCAAGTAGATCAATAAGAATCCTCGCCACTAGGAACGCCAAAAAGGAGAGAAATGGGGAAAGGATATCAAAAGATCCAATACAGTACGCTACTACTAAATATCAAAAAGGCACTTCGGCTGTTACAACTGTCAGCGGGGCTGTCCAAGAAAAATGCAAGAAAGAAAGAGAAATGAAAGATAAGTATGAAATCTTGTCAGTATATAAAAGGGATCAGTAAAGGAAGCGAGGAAGTTCTTGTGCGTGGGGGGGGGATTATACGTATGGGGTAAACGACAGGACTAGTACACAAAGGAAGGACAACATGAAAATTTCTTCAAAACGTCAAACTCGAACCCAAATCTAAGTTAAAATGTCCGAATGGAGCAATTAATAACTTCGTCCATAAGTCCCCCGTCCCGCCAAATTATTCCCACTCGCCTGTCTCCCCTGCTGCTGTTGCTGCAGCCACTGCGCAGATGGCTGCGGAGAATGGTATCCCTGCGCCTGTGCTACACCCCCTTGAACTGGTGTACCTGACCGCGACATGTTACCCCACTGCTGACTGGGATCTTGCTGATGTCTTGCAGCCCCGACTCCGGCCATGCTCCACTGTTGCGAGGGCTGTTGAGGCGAACGGGGCGACACTGGGGAGGCATTGCCCCACTGCTGCGATTGTTGCCTTGATACATGTCCGTGGCCGCTTGAACTCCACTGTTGCGAAGGGTGCGAGACATGTTGACCAGGTGTAGGCGTAGGCGTGGACCGAGCATTATGGTAATGAGGATCTGTGTGGTATGAGGGGCTAGGGGAATATGGTCGTTCTTGAGGACGATGTAAGGGTGCTTCGCGTGATGCGTTGCTGAATTGGTATAATTGGGGTGGTGTATCCGGGACAAGTGTCTGGTGAGAAGCGGATCCTTGGCGATACTCATATCCCCGAGGGTTAAGGAGGGGCTCTTGCATAGAGTCTATAGGCGTCATTTCGATGTCCGATGGGCTCATAGTAAGCCCGCCAGGTCCGTTGGCGAGGTACGCATCATAGCCGGCAAGTTTCGTCGTGCTGGTGTTGGCGTAATACTGTGAGTTGTTGGTTTGCAGTGTGGACGCGCCATCCATGAAGGCTGTAGACGCAATCGACTGCTGGTCCCAGTCCAGTTCTCCTCTGTCGCGCTGGTAGAGAATAGGATCATACTCCAATTCGCTTTGGCTGATAGCCGCGATCCTGATACCGCCAGGTACAATTTGTGCATCCATTTGCTGTCCACCGTACTCGCCCAATTTGGCCTTATCGTTGTTGATCTTGCCAGAGTACACTTGACCGAGAAGCGGCATCATCTTGGCATGCAACATAGGGGTAAACAACTCCATGTTCAACGCGGGGTGGCCGAAACGCTTCTCAAGCCTGTGACCCTTGTTGTCAGCCCTCTCGGAGTGAACTTTGGCTTGGCGAACTTCCTCCTCGGTGGGCGAGAAGTAAGTGAACTGGGGGAGGAAGGTACGGTTGATGTAGATCTTGTAGGCCACAACAATGAGTATGGGAGGGACAGTGGAAACCCATTGAAAGGAGCTGAAGCGGTACTGTAGGCCAACAGCTGGGAGTAAATTTGTCAACAAGGGAAGCGCATATATGCAAGATCACACGACATACTAAGGATCATCAGCAACTGCATGAGGACAACACAGGCAAGGAGACGGTTGATGACAACGTTCCATATGCGCTACGAGGGGATGAGGATTTTGACACAACAACGAGAAGTGACCAACGTACCCCACCGCTCTCAACTTTAGAAACAAAGACGAACATGAGCTGATACTTATATACCCAGGAGCTCATCCAGAACACAATAGCAGCAGCGACAACGACGAGGGGGGCGAGAGGGGCGAAGACCAGACCGACAGCGCCCATGAAAAGCTAACAGCGAAGAATCAACCTTCTGGTCCTGTAAGATTGCGATCATACTTACAATATTGGAGCTGAAGAAGACAATGTCAGAACAGTGCTGAGAAATACTACTGGATGGGCACTTACTAGTAGATGGCATATTGGAACTCGGGAGGTTGCGTCCATTCACGGATATCACGAGGGGTACGACCAAAGACACTAGATCCGTGTTTAAGGCCAAGTCACAGCTCTGGAGACTGGATGATACTCACTGAGTTTTGAACGAGATCCACACAAGGTTCACAATCTGGGCGAGATCAAAGAGCGCCAAGAATCCACGCAGTCTGGACCAACTTAGTATTCTCAGAACAAAACGAAAGTAGGGGTATACTCACGGGAAAAATGTCAACCAGTATGAGGCTTGGTTAATATATGTCCTGTTGACCGTATCCGGCAACGCTGAAAAAATGTTAAAATACTATGATTAAGATTAAATGGCAAGGAGGCATACTGTGAAGGTTGTCCAAAATCTCCTGGATACTTGCCCGTTGACCAATTTGATCAATGATCTCCCTGACCGAGTCTATCCAATCAAAGCATGAGCTCAACCTCTAACAACGCAAAAAAAAAAAAAAATAAACACTCACTAAAGATGACACCAATCAACGTGAAGATTACAAGCTGACTGATAACCAAGAACGCAAAGTAGCGTGCAATGACAGCTCGGTCAAGACTCGAGTGTGTGAGTGCTCCCATGTACTGTGCGTGATTTCATCAAATATTCAGTTGTCAATTCAGTTGGATGAGTAACATTAGGTACCTTGGTCAACCATCGCATAACAATGGGCAGGAAGAAGCCAAAGACACCGGAGATAGCAGGTGGCAACACACCAGAGACGAACGCGAATGAGAACTCGTTCGCATTGAACCAGTTTTGCAGGAATGGGACGTATGTTCGTAACTGTCAAAGTGGTTTGTATCAGGATAGCTCTCAACAGTGACAGTGTGGGTGGACCGCACCGAATCCAAGTTAGCCAAAATGGAGATAATGAACAGGGGAACAGTGTTGAAGAAGCAGACGAGGCAGAGCCAGAGGAAGCCAATGGTTTTCTTGCGAGCGAGTTCGCCGTCGGTCTTGTTCATGTTGCCCCAGATCTGTAGTGCTTTTATGAGCTGAGCTACACTATAGCAAAGACGAGTTACTCACGATGTCCTTGGGGTTCGGCGCCAAATCGATCGTGGTTCCCTTCGGGTGTTTGCCTTCCAGCATCTTGGCGACAATATGGGCGTAGGGTACAGCGGCCATACTGGCAAAACCATAATTCTCAGCCTTGCGAGTATCAATTTGAGCACGACATTCCTCAATGGCAGCCTCAGTGCGTTTGAGCTTGGCACTACACACACAAGGGGATCAACACCTGTCCCAAGCAAAAACGAGACGAAAAATCTCACGTGTAAAACTCAATCGCATCCTTCTTGACACCTCCACACCCGCAAGTCCCACCAATTCTAATAGTCGGCCGCTTCAACCCAATCCTGCCTCCCTTCAAATACTTGACCAACACCTCCTCAAACTCCCTCACGGTTTGGTTATGATACTCAATCATATCGGGGAGCTTTCCAACTTTCCTACCAATATGCACGCTAGTTGTGGGATAAGGCACACCCAAGCCCTCGAAGATGGCCTTGAGTCCTTCATCAGTCTGGTACTTTTTCGGCACCCCTGTAACTTGTAATGTCCGCGCATAGAACGACTGTTGGTATTCGGGCGAGCGGAACCACGCATGTCGAAGCATGACCATCTTTTTCCAATGAATATGGACGCAGAATATGATGAGGAACGTAATGAGGTATGTCACGACGACGTGGGCATAGAGGAATGAACCAGAGACGTCGCGGATGGTGAGCATGCTGAGGATGTCGCGGCTTTTGGCAGGGACATGTCGAAGGTTGTAGACCACATTGATTGGGATGAGAATAGCGCACGTAAGGCCGGCGATACCAGTGAAAAGCCATCGCATGAGACGGAGAAAACGCAGGAAGGCAACAGCGTCGAGGCCAATTTTGTCCAGGAGTTCTGGTTCTTTGGTGTGTAATAGCGGTGGCAGCCAGCCACATAATGAGTCTGATATCCGAGGTGGTGGTTTGTCACCTTGATGGTACTTGACTTTGGGTTCATAAATGATCTAAGGGCACTCGTGAGCACAGGGTTCATTGTCGTGGTGGATCGGGTAGGGGACGTGAGGGTGAAGTGCCTACCTTATTTTTTGGACGTAATATATTAAAGAGTAGGATGGTGACCACCTATCAAGCAGATTAATCATAAGAAACATAAGGAAGTGGAGCGGGAAGTGATTGAATGAGTGATCGACATACAGAGACAATGCTCATGAGGGCGACCTGAGATCCAACGGCAGCGGGCGCCAGCGTCCGCGAGTTGTCGTTGAGGATTTCCTTAGCACCATCGACGACAGACATGGTGAGGGGATATCTAAAGTCGGGTTGGGAGGGACCAGGTCAGAAAGGCTGTCGTGGAGCGGGTGGAGTTGTCGTCGGGACCTGACTGATGGGGCGTGTTGTAGTTGTGGTTGTGATGGAAGGAACGTGGAGTGTATTGGGGGCGGTGGATAGAGCGTCGAGAATGACGAGAGCGACCTGGGTGGTAGTCGGTAGTTGGAAGCAGAAAGAACTGAGCCAGGGTTGGGCCGTTGTCACATTCACATTGTGGGACCAACTAAAATAGCCTCTTTTGTTCCCCTCAAAAAATAAAATAAAATACACGTCATATGGAGTAACCTGATATTATGATAACCGAAGGACTCTGGAAAATCGAAAAGTGGCTGTGGCTGAACGGCGAAAAAAGACCACCATTCGTAGCCCTTGATAGAAAAAAAAATAGTAAATATTCCAAGATTTATGTACCCCCATCCATCAACGTGTTCAACACACGAACAACTCTGCCTATCCCTTCCCTAACGTTTTCCTGCTCGCTCTCACACACCAGCTTCATGAACCTTCCTTCAAACTTGTCTGGATGAAACCTCAAAAACGTCTCCCGCAGCACATCTTTCCGGCTCTTCTGGTTGTCTTGTGCATCATTAGGCAACAAGAATTCTGATATGGCTTCCACAGTCAAATCATCCACCGATACTGGCAAGACATCTGATCTATGTTTAGATTTGTCCTTGTGCGCATGGAGAACTGGCCAAGGTATGTCACGGAAACCAAACACTGGGAGGGAGCCAGGACCCCCGTTTCCAGAGAGAAGCATTTTCCACTTTGTGTGATACGCATCTCTTGCATAGGTCCACCGCCGAGCATCCCGTTCACGTTTCTTCCGCTTACGTTCTTCCTCAGCGGCCTTTTCTAGCCGTGCCGTTTCCTCCCTCCGCGCCTTTTCCTCGGCACGCCGGGCTGCCTGCGCAGCCTTCTGTTTCTGCTGCTCGGCGTATTCATCGGCGTGCGTTTTCCTGTCGTATTCAATATGTCAATATGCATATATTCCTGTGAATGGAGTGATTTACGCACCGATACATTCCCATGCGTATCCATTCAGCGTACTCTTCATCATCCATCGTTTGGGGATCCATCTTCAACCAATCATCATTCTCAAACGCATTAGACCGCGCCCTCCTGGATGTTGACGTTGTTCTCCACCTCTCAGGCACGTGCGCAAAGTCGTTGAGCCGTGCTTCTAACGAGTCCAGCCTCTCATCCTCAGCAAACACATCAAACAACTTTTCCCTAAACTGCATGTCCTCCATTTCCGCTCTTAGATGGTCTTCGTCTGGTTTATGACGACGAGAAGTGTGACTGGAGTAGCTAGTGGATGCTGCGGGTTGTGGTCCATACTGTTCTTCGTCTTCGTCGCTCGACGCCCATTTCCGTTCGGGTTCTAGGGTACTCTCAGTGGCGCGGCGGCGCTTTCGCGAATGCGAGCTGGCAGGTTCGGTGTCATCGTGGGTGTGATGATGTCGTCGTTTGCGTTTGGCTTCTTTCCTCTCCTTTTTGCGTAGACGGTGAAGAGCTTCTTCTTCTGGTGTGCGTTTGAGATGGAGTTTGGGCATTCTAGCGTCGGGGAGATGGTGGTAGCGCCATCAGCGTGCCAGTGGATGGGAGACTCGTGATTTGCGCTTATGCAAGCATCTATTGGCATTGCCATATCGTACAAACTCTAAACATCGAGATAATCCTTGTGTCACATTGATCCTTAAAAAGACTATGTTGTTAAATGAGAGGGTGCTCACAGTTAATTAGCCATGGACGGCCCCAGATCCCCAGATCCTCAAGGTTGTTCCTTCCTAAACGGTCTAATCACGCCTCGCCTTATTGGCTCCAACACGATTCTAGAAAATGCAGGAGCAAAATACAACGATGCTCCAATCCGTACAGGCAACAAAGCCTACAAAGACCCAAGAATAAACATCCCCAACGGACCATCACACCAACGAACCAACCGACCTTGGTAACACCATATGCAACAACTGCATTCGCAACATCCCCTGCGATATGCCCTGGAGCTGCCAGCACCTCGTTCCAGTCGTCCACCTCCCCTGGCCGTCTCTTCTCATACCCAACTACACCATATCGTCTCCCCACCCTCGCAGCCCATCTATCCCCTTCCTCTACCCACCCGCGCATTTTCTGTTTTCCCCATAGAACAACCGACTGTTCATGTTCAACACTATCGTTAGACACAGTCATGTCTTTAATAACAGTGTTCACGATAGCCTCGCCGACGCCCAGGGCACGCGACGCATAGAAAACACCGACGAGCGGGACGACAGCAGTCAATTCGTGCAATATACCGAACGAAAGTATAAGAGAGGGTAATGGGACGCCTGTACGCGCAGAAATGCTTTTGAGAGCATGACTGTATACCGCAAATCTGCCTTTGGGTTGCGTCGCCATTCCAAATCACGAAGGGAGAGACAAAGAGAGAGGAGACCCTAACCCTAATCTAGAACCAACCACCCTAGTGTTTGAGGTTTCGAGTTTGATTCTAGTATTTGGCTGACTGAGTTTTGTTCAGACAGCTCATGTTACATTCGACGACGCGAACACTGAGGCTTTCGCTAACAGCTGCAACTCGCTCGGCATCTGCAACGCAAGTATGCCGGTACTCTAAAACGAACACCGCTTCATGTGCTTCTGTCTCAACGAAACCAGCATCGAATTCTCACTCGAAACGAGCGGCCAAGCTTAAACCAGGTGTACCGACAATCCTACTCGAAAATCGGTGTGCCTTTGTCCGGACGTGGGACTTTCTAAGGAATCCTGCAGAGGCCCTGGCTCTCATACGTGCCGTGGAGCAGAAGTATGGTCCTGTTGAGAGCTTTTCATTTCAAAAAGTGTGCCAAACTTGAATCATTTTCTCTTCAACGTCGCGTTGACTACGCCATGACTAGGACTTTGACTCTCCGTCCATGTACCAAGCCCACGTCAAAATCACATTCCGGAGCATCGACTCCTTCCTCCGCGTCCCGGAAGATTTCGAAACCTTGCACATACGCGCGCCAAAAGTCGAGCCGAAACGACCGGGCGGAATTGGTTTGGATGAGATACATCACCTCGTATCTGAGGACGTGGAATTCCTTACAGCTGACCAGGTCAGCGAAATCGCTTCGGAGGAACGGACAATTGATTTTCGGATAGAACGCGCACGTATGTCTATAACAATCTGTTCAACCTACATTTGAAAATTAACTTGTCGCGCACCATCATACAGAGCGTGCATACTTTGAAGAGAGTCCATATCGTTTCACAGGCTTGAACCAAACCTACCGCAAAGAAGTCGGCACGAAGATGTTAGAATGGGGTGGGTTCCATGAGATGAAACCTATAGAGTCGACACGGCCAATTACGAACGAGGAGCTAACCGAGGGAACCTTGGATCATGTGCACATGCGGAGGGTGTTGAGAGAGTGGGCGGAATATTTGGGCGTACGGAATCCACACGAGGTCTATCCTGAGGAGTCGAGGGTTCAGACAGAGGCAACGGCCGCGACGGGGGAACCGATCCCGACCGCCGTTGAGTCAAAAAGGAAGACGGGACCTGTACCTCCACCGGACGAGTGGTTGTCCTTGGACACACCATCACCAAAGGCCGAGACGATACGAGAGCCTATTGAACAAATTCTGGAGATGGAGGATATCAGGGCGACGGCAATAGTTGCTGTAGGCACTGGAGAGGAGGCGCAGACAGGGGAGACCTCGATAGAGGAACCTGTGTCGTCGGTGTCCGATGCGTCACCAACACTACCTCCTGAAGAGCCTACACAACCAGCAACGTCCGCTCTTGGTCCAACCCCAGTTCCTACCGAGTCACAACACGAACCTCCGTCTCTGCCCGGACATTCGAAACATTTCGAACTCTACGTTCCTGAAGCTGCTACAGCACAACCATCCTCCCCAGCATCAGCCCCTTCAAAACCACAAAAATCCAAAGTCGACCGCGAAGAACTCGAAGCTCAACTGCAAGAGGCAAAGAGGTTGGGAGATTTAGTGAGGTCTTCAAAGAAACGTAGGAATACACGCGTCGCGGAAAAGAAGGGGGAGAACGAAGCCATAACACAAGAGTCGGAGGAGGTTCAGACCAAAGAGGAGGTGAAAGAGGCGAAGCAAGACGAGTCGAATAGTTCTGACCTTGAGCCCAACCCTCGCTTTGGGAACTTCTTCAATAGAATTCAGGAAATCTTCAAGAAATCATAGTGTAGACCCCACAAGCCAGTCTAGTCGTATTTATGTTCTCTAATATTCCTTGGATTAATGAGAGGAGTCGAAGATAGGGGTTCACCTTACATTTGATGTTTGTCATTATTTGGCAGATGGCCACCGAGCCTCCGCCTGAGGATTTGGACAGATCAAGTACCCCCTCAAGATTCTCAACGGCGCCGGCACTCTTCAAGACAAAAAATGGGCTCTACTAGGTGAGCTATGACCTTTTGATGTCCAAAGGAACGTACGACGGATTGTGCGAGATGCGGAACTGGATGGATGGGATGGATGGGATTCGGGTTGGGTGGATGATGATACTCCTATGATCAAATTCAGCTCGCTCAAAACCTCACGGAACCTCTACAATTCTCATTCGACCTCGCTTTCGCGCTCATATTCTTGTCGTCATCTCGATTTCCTGCTCGCTTTTCGTGACATTTCGCTGAACGATGGACGTTGGTGGACTGAACGAGATTATCTTTGATTCGCAGGTTGTACTGCAAAGGTCGTGTCCTGGGCCACAAGCGGGCCAAGCGCAACTCCAGCCCCAACACCTCGCTGATACAAATTGAGGGCGTTTCCAACAAGGAGGATGCTCAATTCTACCTTGGCAAGGTTCGTGGTGGCTAAGATCCGGGCTTTGGAATTATGGCATTGACGAAACGTGTCAATAGCGTGTTGCGTACGTCTACAAGGCCAAGCGGGAGATTCAGGGCTCTAAAATCCGTGTGATTTGGGGGTGAGTTCTTCCTGGAGCTGCTGGCCTGGATTCGGAAATGAGCGCTGAATGAACATTTGTGTGTATAGACGTATAACCAGACCACATGGTTCATCGGGCGTTGTCAAGTCAAAATTCCGCTCCAACCTCCCCCCTCGCGCATTCGGCGCTAGCGTCCGAGTGGTAAGCAGCTTGGAACTCGGGTTGTAAAGCGACGGTAGTAACCTTGCTCTATTCAGATGCTCTATCCCTCGAACATCTAATTTTTTGTACGCAATACACACTTGGCCCTTTTTTCCCCTCCGTACGGTATGATGCAATATGACATGTTTGCATGCGTCCATGACTATGACATCGCCCGAAATCGATTTGTTTTGAGTGTTGAGTGAGATTGAGATTGAGATTAGAATATATTGGATGTATGCTTCGGGATCAGCGTGTCACGATGTCATTCTCATCCGCCGGCAATGTCCTCCCCGGATCTCACCTACCTATAAGAACGTCTTCCCACCCTTTCTCCACTCCCAATGTTGTCTTTCGCTAACCAGTCCTCGCGAGTCCTCCGCACTGCTGTTGCTGGAGCCAAATCTCCAGCTGTCACTGGACGCCGAGCTGCGAGTCGTGCGTATATTATCTGGCCCCATCCTTGGTTCCCGATCGTGTTCCTTACTTAATCTCCGGTTCCGACTTCAGAGTTTGCCAAGTTCAACTGGGAGGTGAGTGAAGACGCATTGGCGTTCGTCCCCCGGACGCGGACTGAGGTCCTTTGTTCCATAGGATCCGTTGAATTTCGAATCGCAGTTGACGGAAGAGGAGATTGCTATTCGGTACGTTCGTCTCGTGTGCCACACCCTAGGACGTCTAGAACGCGGCTGATAATCCATCAGTGATACTGCTCATGAATACTGCCAGGTACGTCTCATTGGCGAGTGGTTGAAGCTCCGAAGTCCTCAAGAAGTTGCATAGGAGAACCTTATGCCCCGAGTACTCCACCAATGGCGGACGGAAGGTTCGTTCCTTGAGCTTTATGCTCAACTTTCTTTGATGTTGATGCTGAATGTTATTACAGAGTTCAACCATGACATTCTCCCCGAGATGGCCAAAGTAGGTCTGCTTGGGCCTACCATCAAAGGCTACGGGTGTGCCGGCGTGAGTAACGTCGCGTATGGACTAATTATGCGCGAGATTGAGCGGTGAGTCTCCGCTCTTCTGCAATGCGTGGGGAGACAGTTTGTTGACCGGATGAGTGTTTCCGTTGTTATGCGCTCGTAGAGTCGATTCTGGGTATCGCTCAACGGCATCAGTTCAGTCCTCGCTTGTGATGCACCCCATCAACGAGTTCGGTTCCGAGGCTCAGAAGGAGAAGTACCTGCCTCGCCTGGGTACGTCCCGTATATCACCTTTATGTGTTGCCTCCTCATGTGCCCATTCGGAGAATAGCTAAGGCAGAAATTACCGGAGCTTTTGTATGTTTTCCTTTGTCCTCTCGGATACTTCGTTCTGAGAAGTGTTTTTCACCAGGGCTTGACTGAACCTAACCATGGATCTGATCCCGGTAGTATGGAGACAACTGCAGAAGAGGTCGATGGCGGCTTCATTCTTAACGGCAGCAAGACATGGATCTCCAACGCACCTGTCGCGTGAGTACCTTCATTTCCTATTCACGCTGCAATTGCCGAAATGTTACAGTGACCTGTTCCTCATCTGGGCGAAATGTAAGTGGGACAACCGCATCCGTGGCTTCCTCGTTGAGAAGGTACTATTGCCCTTTTAGGTGCCTACCGCCAAAAACTCTTTAACCCGTGTTTTCTAGGGTGCAAAGGGCCTCTCTGCGCCTCCCATCAAGAACAAGCTAGCTCTCCGGGTATCTCTCACCGGATCCGTCTTCATGGACAACGTGAGGGTAGGTCAAGACGCTCTCCTCCCCGGAACCAAGGGCTTAGGTTCCGCCTTCTCCTGCCTTAACTCTGCTCGGTACGTAACGGCATCAAAGTCACAACAACCGCGGCGCTGATTATCAACAATCCAGCTTTGGCATCTCTTGGGGTGTAATGGGCGCCCTGGAAGATTGTCTTATGCGCACCCGCGAGTATGCCCTTGAGCGCAAACAATTCAACCGCCCCATTGCCTCCTTCCAGCTCGTTCAAAAGAAACTCGCGGATGCACAGACCGAGATTGCGCTCGGTTTGCAAGCAAGTTTACAAGTCGGTAGGATGAAAGATCAGGGCAAATTGGCCCCGGAGATGGTCAGCATGGTGAAGAGGAATAATTGTGGCAAGGCATTACAACAAAGCAGAATTTTGTTGGATATTCTGGGTGGTAATGCTTGCGCAGATGAGTGAGCTAGGTGTCGTCGTTTTCACTTATTCGAAACTGATGTTTGATCCCAGGTATCATGTTGGGCGACATGTGGCGAACCTGCAGGTGACGAACACGTATGAGGGTACAAACGTATGTTGAGTGTCGTCCTAGCGCATTTGCTTGGCGCTGACCCGCACCCTTCAGGATGTTCACGCCCTCATCTTGGGCAAGGCCATCACCGGTATTCCTGCATTCGCCAACTAGACCTATACGAAAACCTTCCTGCAACGGATCTCCATGTAGTTCCGATACAATGATTAATGATATTTATATCAATTCATTGACTATCTTACATCTACGGAAACCGTGACATCCCCTCTCCTCGCCATGACTGGACGTCGGAAGTTGTTCAACTGAGCTTGGGCCCATCGCTTGTGGTCAAGTCCCCCGCTTTTAGCCCCCGTGTGAAAATGCATCCCCACTCCGAGTGGACCAATTAGCACGATATTCTGTCGAGAGACCTATTAGCCACCCCCGACTCCAGCTCGCAAGTTCGCTTACGCTATGATGAATGATCACACACTCTGGATAGAATCGTCTTCCCCCGGATAAAGCGGCACCTCTTTTCCATAAACCAACGTAAACCACCGCAGCTTCATACTCTTTGTCGAACCCGGTATCTTTCGCCTCTATTCAACGACGCACATAACGTCACTTTGTTGGTCTCTCCGCAACTTTTATAGGAAGAAAAATCAAGCGCACTGCTGCCAACTTCTGGAGCTCTCGCCAATCCATCTTCTTCAACTCCTCCTGTCTGAGGACCCTCCGAGGCTTCAAAAATGCGCCTTTGAGCTGTTGTCGGACCTCGTCGGCGGCGGCACATGTGATGCGCTTGGGCCTAGGATCCTGTTGTGCACGGGATGCTGCGCTGACGGTGTAAGACCGCTGTTTCTTCTTCGACTGCTTGGGCATCACAAGAGCTTGTAGTTGGAGGTTCTCGCCCAGGATGAGAGGGGAAGGTAAAAGGTTGTGAATCTGCTGTACCATAAGTAACCGGTGAATGGCTTTATGGCCCAGTGAAATAACAGCTGGTGGAATTCTTCGTCTAGCAGTGCCTTAGTCATGGTGGGTGGCGGCGGGCTATTACCCTCGAGACCCCATAACACCATTGGTCCACGAGCAATCCGCCACCATATTGTGAATGCGCAAGGCCACAAAGACGCACTAAACAATGGAATATTGGACGGGGAATACACATTCGTGTGCTGTTATTCTCTAGTCATCAATGATGCACCAAGATATGTGGGTCCAGCTCCGCTTTGGGATAGAAAGCAAGGGTCTGATCGACTTCAACATCAGCACAATACCCTGTGTCCATGACTGTGAATAAAGAGACATATGGTCAATCGTTTAATCGCGAAGGTGGAGTAGATGGGCGTGCCAGCTTTGGTGGATGGGGTTAAGGGTGTTGAAAATATATTAAATCAATGTGATACAATAAACGGACGACCCACGAATCCTAGATTCGCAATCCTTACGCGTCATGTCTAGCGAGTGATCCAGGGCCCGAAGCTCCAGGAGGCTCGTGATCAAGCGAGGCAACATGAGGCGACTTCATCTCGAGTAGTTGTCCCCAGAACCGACTTCCCATACGCTAGGTGCCTTCAGACAACCTGATATCAGGGGGACTTGTGATACAAGCAAAAGTAGCGAGGATCAGGGAGAAGATAACAATGTTGTGGGTGGCTATATGCGGGGTTTGTGGAGAATGATTGTCCCGAGTAGTGCCACAGGGAGTTGAGGCGGAGACAAGATGGCGGCAAGACCAGACTTGTCCGGATTGCTAGAATGAGTCTGGCAGACAACGTTATGGTATTGGTTGGCGTCGGGGATGGTATTATCCCCGTCTCCGTCGGGGTTTCGCTGTTCGCTACGGATAAGTCGGGAGAAATGCAGAGAGCCCAAGACACTCACATGAAACCTTTAAAATGAGGGGGTCCTCTCTGGACTGGGCCTTCTGCTGCAACCTACTGCTCCTCCTTGGCATTGGCACCCCTTTTAGTACCGAAGTGTCTTCAACCTCCTCCTCCTTGAATATGACCTCCTGATATGTTTCAACTCTGATCACCTTCTTTGGGCCAATTTGATACTCCTCTCTGGAACGCTCCCTCATCTCCACTCGACCTTCACTCGGATACAAGGGTACGCCCCCCTCATACACCCGTTTGAAAGACAACATGATGCTCTGCTTCCGTTGTCCATGAATCTTCTTGATCTAAAGGTTAAAGCGGACGTCAGTAAACATGCTACAGCAACAATGGATCACGACATACCGCCGCAAGCCGTCTAAGCTGCTCCACTGGGAACTTTCTCAGCTCCTTTTTGTTGAAGACTTGTAAGGCCTGTTCTCGTGACGCCTTCTGGTGTTTGACCCTTTCAGCTGGTCGATCCCGAGCAGTATTTTCGGCCCGGGCTGAATTTCTCAAGGATCGAAGTTTATACGGATGATTGACTGTTCTAGCTGGTTCTTTGGCTTGGTGATTCCGCCTTGGAGGCATGGAGAAAGAAGGATGGGGTAAGGTGTGAGAAGATGCGGGCGGAATTTGGTGGAAATGGAAGATGCCAACTGGATCCAGGGCTTTTGACGAGCTTTATGCCGATTGTTCGTCCGGGTTACAATGACCACACAGGACCCCTATTGTCCATCCTGGGTAAACATAAGCATTTCCTTTAATTACGTAAGGGCTCATCACGACAACCACAGGTGATGTTGAGGACATCAAGCAATGTACTCCTGGCTCTTGTTCTGTATGAGGGCTTCTCGTGGCTATATTTGAGTGCCTTTATAGCCCTTGTATCATGTCTCTTCTCAATTATGCCATGCAACCGGAGTTCAGCAACTAGTTGCAGAACAATGGGGACCAACGGCCCGAGAACGGATTCCGGCCCAGGTCTTGTTTGGCTCCACCGTGTTGCTTGGATACCGGGCAGTCATTGTGTCCTGTGGATGTGTTGCCCCCTTCAAATTGTCCCACAATGGCACTTGTATGGCCCGACCTGCGGGTTGTGGTAGCCTAGCTGCTCAGTGCGGATGAGGCATTGAAGAGAGGGGGGCAAAGGTCGGGTACGGTTATCGAGCAAGAAAAAAAGAAAGCCATCCCTTACTTGGTATCACCCTAGCAACTACGAGTCTACATGTCGGAGAATGATTGGTATTGCCTTGTACACCCCAGTGCACAACCCCTGTAGAGTTATTGTTCTCGTAAAACATTGGTTCACTGAGAATTGGGGAGGAACACTGGCCAAAAACTTTTCGCGAGAGAACGGAACACCATATAATGTTTCAAAGCGGGGACAGCGTAGAAGATTGGCCCAGTCCCAACCGTCGCGGTGCAGGGAATCGACATGCTGTTTTTCCTCTCTAGTCCAAATGATGAAAGGCTGTAATAGCCCCAGCTATGGCCTGAGGCTCCGGATCTTTAGGACTAAGCTCAGTCTTGTCTTCCTGAACGGCAAGGAGAATAGTTGACGCATGATGAGCAAGGCAATGTCGGTTTGACCCGTTCACATAGGATCTCCGCAAATATGCAAAGGTATAGCATAACGTGACCTCAGGACAAGGTTGCGTTCTTCGGAACCGAGCATACGAAGCAGTTCCTTGCCGAAATTGCAGACTCTTGACCTGTATACGTAGCATCTGGATATGGATCAGGTTAAACCTTAGAAAGCAGCTTGGACGAATGACATACTTGAATTAGTCCTTGTGGCTAGGTCCAAATACTTACATCAACAAGCGATGGGTGTTGCCGTTTGTAGCTTGACGGGCATCGTTGGCATTCAAGAACCCGGGATCAACACCTTCAAGTGGCAGGAAGATCCTGACCGAAGAAGGTCTTGGCCGATTGGTTTTGAATGACAATGTTGTGCACCTCTAGATCAGAGAGAGTCCAGTCGTTACCAGATTTCACTGTCGGATGGTTTGGGACCCTGATGAAACATGATCAACACGGATCTAGAATACATGAGAGGATCATAACGAGCGTTACTCCACGACATAGCATAAAAGATGTACACTAATCTACATCCACTTGAACAAACATGTGATATCAGAACCCAGAGTGTGCACATAGCCATGGCTCGGAAATCAGAGCTAACATTTCACCCCCTCCTCATCATCGGTCCCTGACGGCGCCCTGATCCAACATGATCACAAAAACGTGGCACCGCTACCAACCATATCCACCATCAGCTCCGATTAGCGTAAAATCACAAAAAAATACTCACAAGTATGCTTCGATGGAAAATTATCTGGAAGTTTGTCGTTCTGATAGATTGGGACTTGACTCCCAAATTTCCGCAAGAGGTTCTCCACGAGCTCTTGTCTGCTCTTCATCATGGGCCCATGAAAAACGCCTCGGGCCTGTGCAACATAAAATGAACTAAATAACATTGAGAATGAATAAACTTACGCGGGCTAACTTGAATAGATCCTTCCAACCCATGGCTTTCAATTGCTCCCTTGTGACATATCGCATAATTGGGTTGCTCCAAGGTCGATGCTGGGCGTCGTCCTGAGCTTCGGATACAGTCTCACGCCGAGGGCCGGAAACCGGTGGGACTTGATCAATCAAAGCTCCCACTGCGTCGGAATCCACTTTGGGATATAAAAGTTCGGGTAACGATTCACGTAGGGATACATCAGAGTGTGGGGTGGGGAGGGCACCTTGTGCGTTACGATCCGCTGAAGGCCTTTCACGCCCAATTGAGGGATCAGGTGGTTGGGAATCTTCCCGAAGTTCTCCAGCGACAAGCGAGGGGCCGTGTTCGGGGCATGGAGTTGAAGAATCGTATTCGTGGGGTTTGCATCCAGGATTAGGACATTGCGGGGTATCAAGTTCATTCAGACATTCGAAATACGCCAACTGGGCTGGAGGAACGGGCACCGCAAGGCGAATCAAAATAGATGTGCCGATTCGAAAGACCTCATCACACAACTCCTCCACGCTTTCTACAGGTGCGTCGGGTCGGAATACTGGCTTTGGTCTGGGCTTGTACGACAGGAGTGCACGGCACTGGCAGGAGGGTCCACGAGGTAATTGGTGCCTGGTCGTCTCGTGTGCAGGGGAAATTGACATGGTCGATCACTACTGAGAGGTGAGGATATTCGCGATGAAAGCTTTGAGATAAGAGATCAGACTTTTATATGTACACAGCTCCGCCGCCTGGGAAAACGAATGCTGTTGAGGGGAGGGATTTTTTCATCGTGTATCCAGCGCTCCGGAACTGACGGTGCAATGCCGTGCCCTGATCAAGCACAGATCCGTCAGGCCGTCGCATGGCCCAGAGGAACTTTGGGTCAATATTTGTGATGGCCGAGTTGCACAAGTGATGGACCAAAATTAACGAGAAGCCTCAGGCGTCTAAAAGGCTGTACGATGGTTCTGAGTTTGTCAAAATTTTCCGTTCATCTACACATTGCGACGGGCGACGGTTGCGAAGAGCATTTAGCCAGCTCAGTTGGTGTTTAGAGACGAAGGCATGTTCATATATGAAAATGAAAAAAGACAGACCTGTAAAATAACAAACAAAAGTGAGAACGCTAGTAGTGGATCAACAGATCACGGTAACTCACGGTTGATCAAACGCCCATAAAGCACCCACAAAATACATCAAAGCACATCAGAGACGATCTGGCGTTTCTTCGTTCCTGGAAATCCACCAGTAATCAGGGAAAGTGCGACCATTCAGCTCGTCCAATTCCACCAGACTCTGCAGGTCTGGTGTATGTTTCCACAAATATGACAGCAACTCTCCATCTACTAGAACCTTCTTAATGTTCGGCCGCACACGAAGCACTCCTCGCATTTCCAGAGCAAATCGCTCACTATATGGTTCGAAAATTCTTTGCACAGCTAAAACCTGCAAATTGGCCCAACCAGGGGTACCAAACAATGCATCCAAGGGCGGAGTCTGCGTGAATAATGGATGGGAATAGAGGATGTGCGTCGGAGTGGGAAATATTTCCATCAGCATCTCTAGATGGCGTGGTGAGAGGGTTTGGCCCACAAGAGTGAGGTACTTGAGGGCAGGAAACTTGATGACGCCGGGTTGGAACTGCGGCGAATCCAGTAGTTGATGATAGTTGTCACTAGACACATGCCAACGTAATGATTCAAGGTTGGGAGCACCAAAAAAGAGAATGAACCAGACGCCGGTCACACTTCGTGCTGAGAGTTCGAGATTGCGTAGTTGAGGGAGTTGGATATATGGGCGATCACGATGGATTGGCCATCCATCTTCTTTAATGTTGCCTCTAAGCGAGAAGGTGACAAGGTTGTACGGCGTCTGAAGGATTTCCGCGAGACGGTTGAAATGGAACGCGCCCGTTTTCCCAACAACGTTCAGATGGAGAGTTGTGATATTCGTCAAAGGAGGTGTGCATCGAAGTGGCTCGAGCCGGGCAAAGGCGAGCCTAGGCAAACCACCATTAAACGTAGTGGAGAGGGTGAAGTTATTCCCGGAAACAAGGAGCGGGGCGAGTTCCCGCTGGTTGTCGCGATTCCCGATGTGAACACTCAGTCGTTCCAGCAGAGGCGCGTCTGAGTGCTCAAATAACTGGAGTATGTGATAAGCATTCACTTCGTGGTATGTGAATATGAAGAGATTCCGGAATCGGTGGGCGTTGCTCGCGATGTGCGCAAGTGTTTCCTTGATCCAGACTACACCCACTTGCCCTCGATAATCCGCGCTATACAAATCCAGGCGGACGTCGAGTGGTGCGGCACCAGAACGCCTCAGCCATTCGTCCACACAAGGTAAAGATCTCGTGGAGAAGACCGTGATGGTAGACCACAATTGGGGTGTGGAGATCGCGATTTGGCGCCAACGTCGACACGAGTGAGATATGGAAACTTGAAAGGGGAGAAGTTGCCGGTATCGTCGTATCTGCCGGAGGTGAAGGAAAATATCGGAAAGAATCTCTGGTGGCAAGCTGTTGATCAACGGCGTTTGTCCATCAACAGTCCCGGAGTGAAGCATGTTTCGAATCTATTCGATGATGGTGCTAAGTCAGTCCAAATTTGCTATCAATAGTAACCTCATACCAATGTTATATAGCGGCTATGCAGATAAGGTCCAAAGAATCCGCCGCTCTGGCCTTTATAACAGCGAACGTATAAACTGCGGTTGAATATTGATGGCAGAGTGGTAGCACAGCCGCAGTGCTCGCCAATAGTCACCAGTAGAGTGGAGTGTCCAAAATAACCATAGCACAAGGATTTGATAACGATCAAGCTCTATATTATATACATGATATGCTAGGAGTCTAGCATACTCCAAGAAATCGGGATACAGTGGGAGGATTACTTGGGTTACAATATCGTAAAGAAATGAATGGGGTCCCAATGACGATAAATTCTATAGCATAGGCGATGTCGACATCACTCTACGACTATCTCCTGAAGTCGCTGCCTCTGAGCCATATCCCAAAAGTCAACAAGACGGCCACCACACCGCAAGCCCTTGACATCCTTCCATTCCTCCCTCCATTTTCCCATCTCACCCTCTATGACCACCACTCTTGAATCCACCTCCTGAAGCTTCGAGACCAGCATCCAGATGCTAGACTCATGCAGAGCGACAGGTGAAGCCCTCATTAACCCGCCAAATATACTCACAACCACCATCTTCAAATTCTTCCTCGTCACCAACAAATGAGCAATGTCCTCCGCGAAAACGACGTCATTGTCCTCGTTTGAATCTGCCCGGCGCGCAAGTTGCAAATGTGTCAAATTCGGCGCATCATGAAAGGCACCAACAATTGACAACGGAGATTGCCAGGTATTGCTAGGTTCACAAATGCGGAGATGCGTGAGAGAAGTTGAAAAATAGACGGGTAAAAGTGGGAACGTGGAAAGCGGATCGGAGTTGACGAAGTTCTCAAATGACTGGATGGTCAATTCTGACGGCCCGTCATGATGAATGGTCCCTGATGGAGAGATGTTGATTTGACAGCAAGATGGTACCGCAACGGCGCGTAGGGATGGGCACTGGGCCACAATTCCCCGAAGTTGTCGCTCTGTGCTGGGGCTGAAGTACTCGGGTTCCCAAGTTATGGCTAGTCTCTTGACGTAAGCCAAGAGATGCGATGACCGAGGAGAAGAGGCAGTGCGGTGGAACAGGGAAATCGCGTGCGGAGAATCGAGCACGACGGCGCGGTAGATGATTGTGTTGACAAAATGTCGGATGATCTGAGAAATAGAGGCAAGGTCTCTTGGGCGGTCGTGAAGGAGGGCCAGTTCCAGGATATGCATGATGATTTCTGCAGGGAGGTCATGCAACAACGAGGGTGTTTGCTTGCCCACGAGCGACAAGGAAAGGGCGCGCTTTCTCGTCGCCACTGTAGAGAGTGTCAAAATCTGTGTATGAGTGGACGCGGGCATCGCGGGCGTTGGAGTCATCTATTGGAGAAGTGGGGAATCTAGGACTTGAAGTCGAAGCAATAAAATTAGGGTATATATGAGCAATGCGTTAGTGGAAGATGGCAAGTAAGGCAAAGGGCATGGAGAGCTTAAAATTTGAGAACCCCCGAACACATCCGAACATAAGCATTTCACCTGCCTAAATATTGCCCTGAAATCGGCATTGGGGTGAGATAACAATACCAATTCAGAGTTATGAATAGAAACGGAGGTTCTGTCGTCATGCGGCACGCAATGAGGTTTGACCATAAGCCGCGGCAGTCCCCTTTCTGGCAACGGAACGCTTCAATGGAGTGCTCCATTCGCCTTCAGATGTCGAAGGCTTTACGATATCTTTTCACTCATCTCGATTGAGTCGAGTCGATTGTAGACCAGAATCATGAGAGACTAGCGGTAGTTACGCCTCAGAAATATTTATGACTCGGAGCTCCGGGCGGATCGCAGGGAACTAATAAGCGGTTCCAACCGAGTTGCTACGACTGTTCGAAGAACTGGACCCCTCAGAAAGGGAGAATCGTTCCCTTGGTAAGAATAAAAGATTCACCATACGCACGAATCCGAGAGTAAGTAGAAATGGATTTGACTGCAACGTGCATAAAATTACATAAATTCAGCACATTACTCATTAACGGTTATTTGTTAACAAAAGGACACGGGTTGGCAAAGGGTCGCAAGAATGGGCTGGAAACCTTGGACTTGGACCGATGGAGATGCAAGTTACGCTGTCACGTCGGTGGCAGAACGATTAGTGACGTACGCTTGTCTGCCTTTAATCCAGGTGCTTAACACGGCTCCCTGTCGGCTGAGGACTACCAAATCGGCATCGGCGCCGGGACGCAGTGTTCCCTTTTTGTTCTCCACGCCGAGACACCTATATAATCAAACAAGGTGAGTTACCTAACACATGGTAGATAAACACTGATTCTGACTTAGCAGGGTTATAAGTGGCGCACTTGATAGCTTCTCCAAGAGAACATCCTGTGAATCGAGAAAAGTTACGAACGCATTTGTCTAGGGTGATGACACTGGATGGTAAAGGCTCAATAAGAAACGCGGGAATCCATAACCAGTTATTAGTTCCGCACCTTCCGGCAAGGGTATCTGTTCCTTCAAGATACAGCCTGTCACCTTCCTTGACATAACGCTGCCCATCACGCCACTCATAGACACCATCCTGCAGGTGAGGATCGAGAATCTTCATGGCTGACAGATGTCGCATAACCTCAGGAATGTAACTTGAGCAATGACAGCGAGGCATACTTACCGTCTGTGATGAGGATACATCCGTCAGGATGCGCAGAATAGGCAAGCTATCGGGGTCGACCGCAGATCTCAGAGAAGAAAAATATTAGATCTGTTGAAAAAAGCACGTACCCGAACAGAATTCGGGTGGCAATGGATGCCGTCGACAATCAGCCCGTAGAATGGCCGCTCAAATTCCATATCAGCAACCTGCCCTTTCTCGAGGTGCAGGCTCTTTCTGCTCCTGCGACTCGTGACGCTTGTTGGCGTTGAGGCGCCACTTGGTGACTTTGCAGAAGTTGGGCTTTGTGGAGGGGTCACATGACTGGAAATTGAGATATTGAGGCCAGGTCTTGAGTCGAATACTGGAGGCTCAGCGATGATCTGTTCTGCCGATTCAGGCAGGGGCGAAATGTGCGGGGAAGCACCCAAAAGCCCAATAATAGAGGGATCTCGATGGTGCAATTGTGGCATCGCGTTGAACAAGTGAGTTATGAGTTTAGCACCGTAGCGGACTGCGTTTGTAGCGACATCGGTGGTTGCAGTACTGGATGCAATAAATCAGAACGAGGCGAAATTATCTCTGGCAGGATGCCTTACCTGTGACCAATAGACATGACGATTCCGCGTCTGTTCAAATCCTTCATGGCATCCATCACGCCTGTAATTTCAGGGGCGGCGGTAATGACCCTGACAGCTGCAGAATGTTCATTGCCCATGAGCCAATCTTCGTGGTGAACGAGGTTGTCAGCTCCATAGACTTCCTCGAATGACTTCGTTCCATCAGGTGCGTCCAGAAGGTACGATGGCGCATGGACACCTCGTTTCGAGTGTTCAATGAAAGGTCCTTCAGCATGCCAGCCAAGGAAGGCAGCTGAGGTCTCCGTCTGGAATGGGCGCAAGAAGCTCAAGATCTTAGGATAGAAGGACTTCTCTTGAGTCTGTCAAGCTAAGCATGAGTCTAACACCCGAGATTAGAGAATCTGGCGGACGCACAATAATGGTAGGGAGTACACTGATTCCGCGTTAGATGAGGTAGCCAGCCTGGGGAAACGAACTCACGATGTAACCCCTGTCTCAATTATCCTTTCGGCTACCATATGCAATCCCTTCTTGTACGCCTCTTCGTCGCCGTCATAGACGGAAAAGTCAAACCCATAACCGCCGTTCAGCTGAATGTCTAGAAAACCCGGACTGCCAGCACCCAGTTAGAAGCCACACATTAATCTAGTCAAAGGATAACAGACCTGAGGATATTTCCGCCAAGGTCAATTATTCTCTCCGGCCTATTGCGACGCAGATAAAAGGTTTTCTGGCAAGGGTTGAGCATCCACGACGGATATCATAACTCAAACCTCACCTGAGCGTCCAGGATGACCCCGCGACGTTCGTCTATCCACAGATCCTTCTCGATCAAACTACCATCTTCTTGAGGCAACAAACAGTTGGTGAAACAGATGAGATTGTTGGGGGATGTCATAGCGAGCTTGTAGGTGGTTCTGGAGACGAGTCCGATTCCTTGAAGCCCCGACTCTTCATTCTATTTGAGTCAGCAAAACTCGTCTTTGAGTCCACATGGATTAGTGTGCCGGGTTCCACCCGGTAGGGGCAAATATAGTGAGACACTCCGTTTCCCCTCGCTTAAAGTTGTCGAAGTTCAATTTCGCATGCATGTTCGTTTATAGCGCGATTTTTGCAGGGCAACTATCATCGAAAGGCCGCGGTTATTCCTTTTGTGTGCTGTGAGGACCATTCCACGTGTGACCAAAGCTCTTCAGAGACAACACCATGCGCTGACACAATGCTTGCGGAAGAAAAGAGCCGTAGTGTCCAAAAATAGTTTGGACATGTGATCGCTTAAGCTGATCGCCGAGTGAGATTGATTGCTCTGTTGCATGGACTGTCAGCGAGAATGTCCAGACTCCATCGCCGAACTCTTGCTTTCGAGGCAACCTCACCAAAACTACCCTCGCAAACACCTAGAAATCTTTCCACGCTGGTTCATATGTCCACTGATGCGTATCTGATTCTTTACTGCGGTCTGAACGGAAAAGAGTGGTATTGGCGAAAGTAGCTCAACGGGCCGGGCCGCCCCCGAGTTCTTTGAGTTAAAAAGCACTTGGTAGTGCAGTCAAACACCTGGCCTTTTTCAGCACGGTCCAGAGTTATACCCCATTGGAAGCTTTATACAGCATGGTTCATTCATTGTTGTCGTCGCCACCCACGCGGGCACGTCGCCTATAGCTATAATCCAGAAGCTGATCATGTCCTCTGATCTGTCTTCACTGGATTCCCATGGACACTTCCAGGTTCTGGGACTGTCCAGGTAGATGAAGAACTTACATCGCAGCTGATGCTCATGGTAACGCATACCCTAGCACAAAAAGCACATAAATTTTTTTGATAGTCAATGCGAATCAAAGCCGGACGTTGTTCGGAGACCTATATAGTGTCTGGCGGTGACCTACAGGCGGACTTCTCGGAGGATCAAGAAGGCAGTTTGTCACTTTGGCTTCGGTTGTACGCCGGGGGTTACTACTGTGCTTTTTTACCAAAAGCAACCTCCAAAAAACCGTTATCCTTGATAAGGCTTCACATTTCCCCCACCATGTCGTCTACCGTCGCCGAGAGGGACATGGTCTGTTTTTGATCGATCACTTGCCATATATGAAGCTGTGCACGGGGTCCTAGAACTGCGTGACAGAGTATCACACATCGCGGTGAGATTTTCTTGAGTTTGCGATCAGCTCATACACCATGGTATCCTGAACTTGTGTTCATTTGTGCGCAGAGTGACCAGCAAGCTAGCTCCGCTGCCCAAGTGGGAACATGCCCACCTTCCCATGGCTTCTCTGGTTCTGACAAAGAGTATGTTGCAGGAGGGACCAGATGCGAATAGTCGTTATCACTGTCGCAGAGTACTCTACGGATACTATCCCACATTCAGCCTCAGTGTCTTATCCACTCACACTAGCTTACCTGCAATAATTTTTATCCTAAGATATATTCTCAATCAGCAAGTGCAATGTTGAGTATCTGATCAATGCCAGTAAATGGAATACTCCCAAATACTCATGTTAAAATACTACATCCCTCTTTATCAGATCACAGCACATCATGTTATTTGTACAATCTCGATATTTCAATTTAGAAAATGGTTACATGAGTAGGAAGGTAGAACAAAATAAGCGCCTAATACTGAACAGTAAGGAGAGTGTAGAGAGAAATCTGCAAAAGGACCCTGGAAGGACTATGTGATGCGAGCACATTGCACAGAGTTTGCACCCTACTAAGTTACCAGGTGCACCCCTTCCACATGGCAGTAACGTCGCTGGCCCAAGCTCCACTAATTGCGCGTGGACAATGGCTGCGAGCAGATAAAATGGATGACTAGAGGCCACCTTTCACAGCATAACCAGCAGTCTTGATGAGAGAGTAGGAGCATACAGGACTTTGGCGACAAGGGAGGATAGCTCACCACACAGCCTTACCAAGCGTAGCCCAGCAAAATACCCCAGAATAATGAATAATTTCCTTCATACAATAATGTGTGACAGGGTAGAGGGCGCATTCAATCGACACTCAATCGATGGAAGTTAGACCATGTCCCTCTCGACGATGGTAGTCGTCGGAGATTGACGACACACCCACAGACTGTTTTCACCCAGGTGGCCCTTCAAAAGAGTGGAACGTCACAATGGGGCTGAAACTATTACATTCTCTCGCCCTAGTAGACCACGAGTTTGTTTCTCTGGTCCTACGATCCCAAGACCTGAGCGCACGGGCAGAAGTGTCAGGAACAATCGAAGCTACCAGACATCGGCACCAGCGCCTCACATGCGCCACATCATATTATCTTTCTGTCTACTGATCATCAAGGCTCAGATATGGCACTCACACTGGTGAGAAGACCGGCTTATTAGCGATTCAATTGAACCCAGACGAAGCGTATCCTTGGCTGGATTTTCACGAAGTTGTGAAGCTTAGGGTTATGGCTCCATTGTTCCGATCGGTCCAGGGATAACTATTCCTCGGTGCTCAATTGGCCTTGGGCTGGTGTTGCACTCATGAGAACGGCCGGTCGCTGGAAAGAAAACACATGCTTAGATTCATGGCATTCTCCCACAACAGGTCCGATACACAACAGCCAATTCCCACCAATAACCTCTAGCGGCCAACAGAAAACCCATGCATTGATAATCGACAAACACACGACACGCAGTTCCACCCACGCGCATGGACAACCAGATGACAGATCGTGCCTTGTACTCGAGTAGTCGCATTATGCACTCAGTTACCCGCACTCAGATATCCAGCTGCAACAGTCGCATTTCAGACCAAACATACCCAGGTCCAACGTGAGAGTTCCCCCATTATCTCGGAGAAGCTGAACATTAGAAGCAGGAGTCCATGGGGTCCTCTTGGATTTTCTATTCTCACATCAACATTTGCCGCTTCGCCGCCCGCCGTCACAACCGACCGAGCGACAATGATTTTGATGCTCCCAAGATCCCATCATCACGACAAGTCCACATATATTCAGACCGAGTTGAAGCTGGGTAGGTAGGGCTGATAGGGTCGTTTTGCGCCTCCCCCGACTCTTTTGTAGTCCCTTGTGAATCTTGGCAGGGTAGTATCGGAACTCGAGCTTTTTGCGTCATCAATGGTGTTTTGTGGTATACTATCTACTTCGTGCCCAGGCACAAAGCAATGTAGAAGGAGCTTTTTTTTGTCGTGTTAATTAGGATAGCTTAGAAATATACTCTGAGATGGAAGATTGGGGCGTGTTTGGATTACATTCGAGGTCTGGCCGTGAGATCCAAGAGATACCGTAATCTTAAGTTTGAAACGTTGACGCAGTACATTATTGCTCCATGCAGAGTCCTCGGACTCATCCAAGCTCCTCAATATACCATTCACACCCCTACGTTTGTAATCAGTCTCCCCTTACACTCCCGAGGTGTCCATATCAATGATTTCGAACGCTTCGTTGCCCCATGTAACAGATGCTTTACACCTCAGGGCTGTGGCTCAACGCGATACATGATATGATGTTGATATGATTCATCCTGTTGGACGGAGTAACGCTGCACCACTCATTGGTCCCCTACACGCGGACCTCATCATCACCAGCACCAACGCTGTGACAACCCCAAATACCTCCTCTGCATCCATCCAAAACAGGTGTCTATGCTATCTCCGAACAGCTGGCTCTAGCCCGGTCTAGTCCCACGGTCGCTAAGGCCACCACAAAAGAAACAGGGGAAAATTTGTTTTAAGTATTAGAGTGACAGCGTCTGGTTGCGATCACCCCGCAATATTTATAGTAACAAATCAATACACCTCCAACCGACCACTCAATCAATTCTCACACACAACTCCCAAACTACCGCAAATTTTTGTCTTCAGTCGTGAGAGCTCCATGATGCACAAAGCCGAACACTTGGGAAAATCAGACACCTGCAGATTGTGAGAAGTCAGGGTACACACGCCCACCACCAAAATTTTAACGATACAGCTTTGTAAAAGAGTTATTAACAAAAAAGGCAGATGGCGCAGAGCAAAATGCTGAACCGTCCAATTCCGAGCTAGAAAGACAGGGAACATCCAGCGTTGATCCCATCGAGCTCTTGAACACAGTGCCAGGATCTTCCCCCCAGAATACACTGCGAAAAAGAAACTGATGAAGCTAAGAAAGCCGAAGGACAGTGTGATTCCTTGAAGTCAGCAACTGACAGTAAGAGCCTGTGCCTATCCACTCTGTGCATTCGTACAATATTCTCACCACACACACACACTCATCTTTCAATTTGTAGTACCACCCTTTCAAGCAGAGAAAAAAAATCATATTGGAGTATTCCAGAAGCCCAAAACCAAGTCCATAAAAATGCTAGTTACTACTATCCATTAAACAAGAACAAAATGACCATCGGTCAACAAGAAAAATTCAAATCCGACAGCGGAACGAGAAGGTAAAGGCGAGGGAAGAGCGGAAGTAGATAGGGTATATGCTAGGGTGATATGTATATGTATGTGGGGATGTATTGTGTTTACGATAGCCAATGACGATGAGGATGTTGCATGGGGGAGGGGACATGTGTTGAGGTATCTTTTCGAGATAAGGGAGGAGGGAGCAGAGGTAGCACCGCCAATTTTGACAAGGGGAGAAAAGAATCGAAAGGAAAAACCATACAAGACGAGGAAAAAGTTTTTCCTTCGCCAACAAGAGAGGTTTCTCGCTTTGGGAAAATAGGGCGTTAACAACAAAGGGGTATTTCAAAGGAAGTGGGCATAGATAATACACACGGACACAAAGGGAAGCCAAAGGTTTGCGAAGGGCGGATCTAGGTGATCATCACAATAAAATAGGATCGGGTGGGGGAAGGAATCGGAGACTAGATGGGTCATAAGCTATGGACTGAAGGAATAACAATATTGTCGTCGCGTGATGATCAGCTGAAATCCATAGATTCAGTGGGTGTGGGTAATTGGACCAGCCAGGGAGTCCGAGAAAGACAGTCCGACATTCTAGCAGATCTGCACTTCCCATTCGCCGCCCTCGGCTCCGCCAGCCTGGGGCATACTCTTGAGTGCAATCCGCACTCTCCGCTTCTGTCCTTGCCCCTGGGCATCGGGTATGGAGAATTCGCCATTTCCAAGGCCAAATTCCGAAGCGGTTGAGGAAGGAAGCGAACAGCTAAGCCTGTTGAGGTCGTCGCTACCTGGGGACCCTGAGCCTCCGTAAAGCATACCCAGGTTTCCGTCAAGCATTGATGATAGGCCAAAGTCATTCGCAGAACCTCCGAAGCCGAAGAAAGGATCGGAGGAGGTGATGGGAGAAAATGCAGAGGTAGAGATAGAGGAGGACGAGACCGAGGACATGGACGATGGCGACGGCGCAGAATATGTACCATCACTACGGATGGGATCCGAATCCCACAAGGACGAAGAGGCTGATGATGAAGCACCAGGAGAAGTGGCCCTAGAGGAGACCGAGGAGGCCGGGTGAATCCTCACACGGATCTTTCCATTCTCTGAAGGGGATGCGTCGAAAGAGATATCGAGGTTTCCGAGAGCGCCAACCTCTCCAGCTTCAATATCAGACGATAACTCAAGCCTACGGGTTGACGAGGCTGTGGCCAGCTTGTGGTGATCATCAGTGTCAAGGTCCATGATGGATGAGGCACTGGGGCGTGACCAATCATAATCGGTGGGAAGATACGAGTTAAGATCAAATGAGGATGATGCGGAGGGTGGGAGAGGAGTTGGGATGGTGAAGCTTGTGGTCGTGCTAGTTGACTGCATGGGCATAGACAGAAGAGTGGGGAGTGCACATAGGAGGACCTGCTTGGGCAGTGATGAGCGGACCAAGCGAGAATAGAAGGAGCTATTTTGAGCCTACCATCAAACCAAGGCTTGCACCGGTCTTGTTCGGGGAAGGCACGTTTGAGATGCGCGCGGGAGATGAAAGGGAAAAGTTGTCAGAAGCCTCAACTTTAACAGGTGGCTCCTGGTACAAAGCAGGCGAAGCACGGCTGGCTAGCTGGGCACTAAGTTCCCGTTCGCGATTTCGCGCAGCCGCAAGCTCGGCTTTGAGCTGCTCGACCTCGGAAGCAAGATTATTATCTTGCGAATTTTGAGTGAGGGCGAGGAGACGTGCATTCTCGCTCTCGAGCTCGGCAACACGACTAAGATAAGCTCAATGAGATTATGAAGGGTTGGATGAAGGAGGGGTAGACGTACTGCTCCATGTTTTCAAACTCTTCACGCTTGCGCTGCCTGCTAAGGAAGGCAGCCGCGCGGTTCTTGACCAGACGGGCCTCACGCTTGGTGAGGCCAGTTACGTCCGGGGGGATGAAGTCTTTTGAGGAGATGCGCTCGCCATGTGCGCGCGGTTTCTTTGAGGGAGCTGGACTTGGGCTTGCAGACCGCTTGTGGCTCTGTGGCTGGGGCTGGGGTTTTGGAGGAACGGAGGAGTTGGGGGCGGAAGAGAGAGGGGCGGTGTTAACGAGGGAGGGGACAGGAGAGGGGGAAGTGTTGAGATCGAAGAGCTGGTGGGTAGAGACACAGGCATCTGGGAGAGCGTCTGGGGTCATGCGAGACTTGAGGATGCGGTGAGGCTGGACAGGAGAGTCGGTGGGGATGGAGGGGGGTGGAGAGGGGATGTTGTGGGAGTAGAAGGGGACGTCCCACTGGAAGTCTTGCATTGTGGGGGAGACAGGGCTGAGGACAGGAGCGTCGTTTGCAAGGATCTGGTTGAGACTGAGAGAGAGTTGGGAGACCATTGGACAACGATTATGGTGGATATAAGAAAGAGATGAACTAGTTTTTGTCACACAGGTCACTCCCCTCCGACAACAACCCGGCAGGCCTTGCCTTTCCTGGACATCTCGGACCCACGCCAAATACCCCCGCCCCTCAGATACCCCGCGCTGCACGTGCCTCCCTTCTCGACCCGCCCCTTTATTTTCTGCGTCATTATCCTTTTAACAACCATCACTGGATAATGTACGGATTCTTATGTCCGAGGATTCACTCAGGTCTAGTTCTCTCCCACCTCCCATCGTTCCTTCGCCTACTCTATTCAGCGCTTCACATTATAACTTGCAAGCACATATTCATACCAGTTTGCCGGCGCGACCTTAAAACGAAGCGTGTGGGGAACCCGCAATCGATCATCTACATATCCGCCGAATAATTTTTAGACTGCTCGGCCTTACAATGCTTCGACCCAGCCGATCAGAAAATTGGAATCAGGATAAGCAAGAAAAGGAATCCAAATCACTCGTGATCCGTATTCGTCTTCCTCGAGATAGACTTGCATATTGTGCTACGATAGACTTGTGACCGCGCCAAAACGTTCGAATATTATCCGACGCATCACCTCCCCCTTCTACCCCGCATTGTCCAACTTTGTCCACTCCAAACCTTTCTTCTTGATTGACCTCCATTTGTTCTTCGGTGATACTATGTCCTTTTCCGTCGACTCGCCATTCATTCATACGACCTCTGTCGAGACAGGAGTAAGCAATTAAGGCTCAACACAATCCCTGTATTCGGTGTCTTTTCTTGTCCTTGTCAAAGTTCCCGACCAGGTCCGCAAGTGCAAGTCGCATTCTTGCTCCCTGCATTTCACGAATATCTGGACCATTTCCAGTCACCCCCACGTGTGCCAAGCCTCTCATCATCCGTATATGGAATATCATATATCAGCTTTCGCCCGGGGAAATTTGAAATCTTCGAGGGCATCGCGCATATGTATGTACCCTACAAGGACCTATGATCACTCGGAACGGCAATACATATGCTGTGGCTCCACAACCCTCGCGTTGAACACCTTGCACCAACTGTGCTTGATGCTCTGCCTCAGGTGGTCGCAGAGTCACGTCCACTACGCGAGATAGGACAAAATGCCCTCTAATGGGTCGTACGCTCTCACCAATGTCCTCTCAAACCATTCCCGATCAGACTTCAGACGAAGATTATCCGTCCCTGGTCCTCCATAGGCAGCCATCCGCGTCCGTTTGGTCATCGTAAACTAAAAATATCCTCAGAAGGCGTTTAAACTAATGCATGTTATTACAGTTATATCTTGATCTGGCAACGAGGAACGGATGCTCGATGCGGTTGTCCGCGAATCCGATTCGCCAGAGGGACAAGATACGTCCCTTCCCTTCGGAGATGTCGCAAAAGCGAAATATCCAATAAAAAACGCTGTCGAGACAGAACGCAGTGCACGGATTACGGGCTTGCTGGGATCCCTCTGTGTGACCATTTCCCCCATTCGAGGCAAGCTATCCATGTTTACGCGTAGTCTAGGTCGTGTTCTTCGCGCCTTCTGATATCTTCTCTACCCATGTCGTCGTCGTCCCCTCGGTGATGTGAGGCGCCGCACCGAAAGGACCCTCAATGTCATTGACCGAAGCCTCTGCACCCTCACAGAATTACATTTTCGCAACAACTAGATAGTCCCTTTTGTAACCTGTGACGAACAGCAAACCCAGAAGAGAAGTGACCAAAGTTCCTCGAATATTATCCGAATCGATTCCCTCTATTTATCCACCACTTCCACCCTATTGCCGTACACCTTGCAGCGAACGGTGGAATGCCTAATTTCGACGGTGATAAGCACACCAAAACACCGACGGCCGAATCGACCCTATTAGTTGTTCCACTTATAAACAGAGTATTCAACCTCAACAAGGCGCCTCTTCCCCTTAAATTCTTCCCATCACCCCGCCTTTTCATCTTCATACTTATATCCTTGAAATACGGAAGAGCGACAATAAAGCCGCATAGACCCCTAATCCCCCCCCCCCCACACCATCCGCATCCTCATAACGTCAAGACGGAATAATCGACCCTTAAAAGGCTTTCGTCCTCTCACCCTCCCAGCCTGACATAACCTATTTACAACAAGCTCTGATAGTGGATATAGCATAATTCGCCGCGTTCTATTCTGAAGTTTCCTGGGCATGCGTTCGCGATGCTGACGAAGATTATCCGAGGCAGAGCCCCAGGTCCAATTTCGTCTGGACGTTTTGGGCAGAATTCGAGAAGGTCGTTTCGGAACGTGTTGTAGCACTTGCTCGATATGTGTTCGAAAGTGAGTCTGGAATCGGTAAAAGTGGACGGCCCTTTCGGAGATAGGTTCGAATAGGCATGTCGCCGTATTGGTGGGTTTGGTTAAAGAGAACATCCACCTGCGTTCCTGTTTGAGTCTTCTGGATGATCACGAACAAATGTTGCATGGCGGCCCGTCTGGAAAGGAATGTTGGATTCGCCGGTCCTTGAGAGGTGCGGATGGCGTACCGAGGCTCCAAGAGTCTAATCCCTCCTAGATCACACGTTTTCCGTCCTGGTTTCAACTACGTCACCCAATCTAATTTCACAGTTAGGCTTTTCGCAAAAAATATGTACGTTTGTTGTTCCACGTGCAATTGGCAAATAGACTCATAACCTGTCCCAGAAGGCTCAGTCCTGGCCAGAATGCTGTTAATAACCTACCACAACATGACTGGGCGGTGGTGCCGATGCTGCCAGCGATTGACATCAGATTCAGGACACATGACTTTCCTCAAACGAAACAGGCTCGAGCTTGGAATTCTGTATATTACCATACGTGAGATATCACGAGATATCACCGCGCGTTCCCGTGTTTTCCTCCAAAGACTGACTCTTGGCCGTGTGCCTACAACTGTCTACTTATAATACTCTCACTCCATACTGGGTTCCTGCCGGTTCCTGTCTCTTAGATATCTCAGGACCGCCCCGAACCCCGACAGACCTCGACACCCGAGCGGATGGGAACCGGATACAAAAAGTCAGAGTTCACCTGCCAGTGATTCTGAGGAACACACAAATGGCAAGGTACATAACGCTGAAATTGACCAACTTCCTACAAATGCCAGCTATTACCTCCGAAACCGAAACAACGTCCTTGTCATCAATGTAGCCCTTGCCATCGGCCTCGCAGCTTTCCACGTCCTGAATCCTAAATGCCCCTTTCCGCTGGGTCTTCAAGCTCCGAAATGCCCTATGCGTCACGCGTCAGCCCCTCGCAGTCTGGTTTTCATTTCTCTTGATTTTAACGAGTTTGCTCAGTTTTCGACTGGCCAACTTTCGGACGTTGATGGTTTCATCGTCTGACGCCTTGTGACCCTCTGGCCGTGGTGACTTAAAGATTATTCACCCCCTGTCATTTTTGGCTTTTTTTTGGTGGGGACTATAGGAAAATATGTCCATTGAAGCCCACCTTCAAGTACTGTGTCTGTGGAACAGCACATGCTAGCTTGACCAAATGCTCTACTACAGGAGGAGACGAAGTAGAAAACAGCTGGTATAACATATACCAAACAAACTTAATGATTGCAACTCGATGGATCAACGAGTAGCCTCGCAAGCAAGGGACTTCAGCCTGTTTTTTGTCTCGGTCTATGTACATCGGGAGACTACCAGGAAAGATAATTGGGCATGGTTGGGGAGTTCACTACGAAGCAAAGCACCTAAAAATTTCATAACACTGGAGAATAATATGCCTACTCTCCGAAGGTAGCGTCCCTTTTTTGGAAAACGTGGTAATGTTAGGTCCATGAGGGTTGAGGGTATGGACAACGGTTTGTCGAGAAGGGAATTGTGCGGTTATAACGCATTGAAGGAGCTCTGCAGTGATAGGGATCTTGTAAAATATTGGAGCTGTTCCAGTCAAAGTGATTCCTGTAAATGCTTTGGCCGGCACGGTTTTTGCTAGTCCTGTTTGCCTGCGGTGCTTATTATTTTCCTAAATTGCCGCAATCGCCTCGGCAATGAGTGGAGGCTCTAGATTGTCAAAACATGTCTTACACTAAAAATTGGTATGGCTGATGGCACATCATATTTCCCTGGCATACTTGCCTCGTTAAGAAGGCAGTCGTCGACATCCAAAATACAGATATCCGACTTGGTGTCAAACCGTGCGCCACTCAATAAAGCCAATCTTCAGCCTTTGATGTGTAGCACGTTCGGGTTCACCATAGTCCAACAAACCCAAGAGAAACATGGCAAAATTGTCAGCGATGGATTTCACTATGTAGCAGACCCGGGGAAAATTACACCCTGGCGTCATTCAAGTAATGGAAGAAGAAGAAATGGAAGAAGAAGAATCATGTTATCAGTCCTTGGGGTCTATCAAGACTATTGAGGATGGGGGTACAGAGAGGTACAGGTGAGTTGCTAATGGGATTGGCCAAAAAGGTGGTCACGTCTTCACCTACAACCTTGATATCATATGCAAGAAGCTCATTTTCAGCCCAGTCACTTGTCAATTTCAGGGAATGTGTAAAGTCTGCTCCAGCGACGAATCAAATCAAAAGGGTATCATTTGAAGTTAAGGCCATTCACAACAATGGGAAACCAATGGAGATTTCTGACAATGCCCTGCACTATTTTCGGAGTCCAGCACTTATGTTAACCCTGGGCCACTGCACATGCAGCCATAGTTTAACCTATTTGGCTAGTGATATCACTTGTGCATGCCTACAAGTCTAATTATCAGCAAAAGTCAGTGTGAGAGGAACTAATGGTTTTGGCCTGGTTTAAAGTTCCCCCTTTTGCAGTGATTTGTTTTCCTCCTGTATGATCTGAAGCAGACCCACAAGTTCTAAATGACCAGTGCTGACTTCTTATCTATTTTCAACTGAAAATCAGAGTTTTGATTGGTGCTAGCAAGCAGTAGCAAGTGTACTGATGATTACACACATGTGTGATAGGTAAGTCTTCCTCTTGCCAAAATTTCACCACTGGACATTATCTGGTAGATACTATCACCAGTGCAGACTTGGATTGATCATGATGCTTGCTTGTTTCAAGTAAATGCTGATGTCTTTTCTGGTTGTTGCATCAGGACTTGTGACTGGGGTATACCTGAGCTCCTGTTGTTTTAGGGTGACAATACATCATTATTGATCACAGATCATGGAGGGCAGTGATATGAAGTGACTTTCTTGGGTTTCTGTACCCTTGAAATGCACCAGCCCACACTGGTCACAAGGGCAGTTTTAAACAGGGGTGCCTCAGACTGTTTTTGTAGAGAAGCTCACTCTGAGAAGATGTATTGTTACCTCTGTCGTGAGAATTGGGATGTTCAATAGTATGACCAAACATTATGTAGTCTTCAGTAAGAATAGATGGCTGATAATTATACAGGTGACATCCTCCTTGATATGGATCACTATCCAGCCACTTCCTCACTAAATCTGGCACAGTCCTTGGTGGTAACCCTTCCAAAATTTGTGGCTATTGTGCTAGGATTCATGGCTTAGGGACTATGCACAGACTAGGATCATGATGGTAAGGAGGTAATAGGCAGAGCCTTCAAGCAAAGCATAGGGTCCTCCTTTTTGTAAGACTTACCCCTCACAATCCCCATATACCTGTCTTCACTATGCAGATAACAATATGCTGCTGTTACAACATTAGCACACCCATAATCACTTCTCCAACAAAGCAATGTACCTTGCTAAGTCCTTGGATTCACCTGAATCTATGCCACACAATCCCTATTCATTTCCCTTAAATCCTCTCAAGTCCCTCTGCTACCCCAACTCAAGCCAGCCACAGCCATCTGTTATATCCATTAACACCAATCATGTTGATTTGTGGGACCAGCACCAAGAGCTTATTAATTCATCAACATCTTTTGAATGTATGTAGCAACTTGATATCAGGCATATGCCAAGGCATAACTTGCCTAATTAATATAAAAAGCCTAATCTTAGCCTCAGGAGAGAATGGGGTTATTTGTTCTATTTTTCTATAAGTGGTCAATTATTAAATGGTTAAATCTCATGTTTGTGGCATCTACCTTAGCTTGACTAGATGAGAGTTAATTAACATTAATTGACAGCTACTTTAAAAGCACTTAAGCTGTTTGTTATAGACTTTACTCCATACCCATTAGACTCTCAGAGCCTTGGTTACAAGGCAAGTTCTGTGGATCATATTTAGTCTGCCTTCCTTCCAATCCCATTGAACACTCCTCTCTGCAAATACATGCTTCCACACTTTTCCTTTCCATTATATTCCTTATCAGAGCTCTTTAACTGTTTATCCCATACCTTTTCATTCATCTAGAGCCTTACTTCCCATCAGTAATTATCTTACCTATATCTAGACTCTTCTGCTATCTGATTGTTTCAGTATCCCTAGTTGTCTGGACATTATACAGATGCACTCCTCACTTTGATATTCTCCTGTAGTTCCAGCCTTCACATGCTCATAGCAATTCCTTTGAGCAATTTCAAATCATTCTCTGCTTGACTACTAACCTCCAGACTTTATCCTGACTACTGGTATATAAGTAGAACTACTACTGCTATATTCAGTAGTCAGATTATCAACTTAGAAATCTCTCCTTCCTCTCTTTCTATTCTACTACAAGTCTGCTCCTTAGTCTGGCTTGTCCTGTCCTCATCCATTCTCCATCTGCTCAAGTCTGTAGTTGGCCAAGTGAGGCTACTACAATATCAGAGGGGCACAACATACAAGTTGAAGCCAAGGCCTCAATCTTGGTCCATATACATTTGCTTCTATCCACTTACAATCTGCCCTATCTGGAGTTAGCTCCTTAACAGTATAATCTGACTCCTTCTTCTAGTATCATTCCAAATCTTATACCAACTATGATACAAAGTATTGCTTAAGCTCAAGGAACTTCTATTCCAGAACCCATTTTCCCTTTGACTCCTCCTCTGCATCAGCTTTTTCCTACCATGTCTACTACTATGACTACTGCCTAATCCAGGACCCAATACCAAACTTCTGATATGCACTTACAAGGGAATCCTGGAGACCCTCCAGACCCCAGAGATAGTGGTAGTGATATTAATAATGGTTCTGGTGAGGACAATAATGATCACTAAGACCTCTAGGAGTTGTTAGCCAATGCCATAGGTCAATTTACCTATATCTTCCACTCTCTGAAGTACAACAACTCTGCCAGTCCAGCAAACCCCTCTTATATGAAGGTCCATGAGTCCAATATATTTGATGGCTCAGACTCTCTCAAAATCTACTCCAGTATTACCTGTATTTTACCTCAAACATATATCAGTTTACAGAGGACTCCTCCAAAGTCTACTTTGCCATTACCTATCTATCTGGTACTGCACTTGACTGGTTTCAAACCATCCTTAGGTCTGAAGACCTTGACTGGTCTGACTATGAGCTCCTCAATAGCTTGGAAGTCTTTATCATAGAGATTGAAAACTAGTTTGGTCTTTCAAATCCTACTAGAGAAGCTGTGGAAGAGCTAGACTTTCTCGGGATGGCTACTAACTAACCAATCCTTAAGTACAACCTTGAGTTCAACCACCTGGCTAGTTTAGTTGGGTGGCTGGACTCAGTCCCTTGCCATCATTACTATAGGGGCCTTCTAGATCATATTCAGAACTTAATTGCTACCCAGATGGAGGACAAGCCAAATTCTCTGAACGAAATGAAGAAGGCTGCTAGTCTTATTAACCAATGTCACTAGAAGTGGCAGTATAAGTATAAGCATCACAATAACTACTCTACTCAGCTTTTAAAAAATGACCTAAGTCAAAAAAAGCATTCAGCTAACAATAACAGTAACTAGAAGTCCAACACACACCTTTCACTAAGCTCCTTTCCAATTCCTTCCAGTCAGGCAATCATCCAAAGTCATCCAGAAATGCTCTAAAGTCATCTCTGGGCAACAAACTCAGTCCTAATAGCAAGCTCACTCCCCAAGAGTATTAACATTACTTTAATAATAACCTCTATATATTCTGTAGTAAGGCTAACCACCAGGTAGATAGCTATCCCTACAATGCATCTGGGTCTGGTCCTCCTCTAGGCCCATCCATCTTCTATCAGAAGACTAAAGGTTAGCAGGCTCAAGCTTAAGCTGAGGTTCTAGTAAAGAACTCCTCATCTTCAAATCCCTTATTGGGTTTGAAAAAATAGAGGGCAGTCCTCAGGACTCTGCATAGACTAGAGACTGCATTGAACTTATCTGTGCCACATAGAGTTTCTAACCCAATGCATCCACTCTTTCTGATCCTCATACTCTTCATATTACTCTCTCCTCTCCATCTTTTGCTCTTTTATCCACCTCTGACCTGCCTTTTTCCAATGAAACTGTAAATGCCTGGGTAGATAGTAGTTCTATATATTGTTTCATTGACTCTTTCCTTGTTTGTGATTACTTGATTCCTACATTCTATATTGCTTCTGTAGAACTCTGACTTTTTGACAGCTCTTCAAACTCATATATAACTGAACTAGTAAAAATCTCTGTTACTTTTCCTACTGGTGAATCAATGACTTTAGACTTCTATGTCACTCAGTTAGATTCATCTTGTTCTGGAGTTCTTGGTTACAACTAGCTTACCTGCTACAATTTATTACTTACCTGCTACAATCTATTAATTGACTGGGTCTCAAACAGTATCTTTTTCTAACTATAGCAACAAGCCTTTCTAATACCTGTTCTGACCCTCCATGCCATGCTTTCTTTTGTATTTCCAGTCCAACTGGGTCTACCTTCCTCTGCTTCCAATACTGTCTTCCTGTCCTCTGCATCTGATTCCTCTACTCCATCCAATTCACCTCTGCCTCACCCTCACATCAGCCTGATCAGTACTGTACCTTTCCTGTATATATCATGACTTCCTAGTTCAGTTTCATTTACTTTCAATATCCTCTATCTACCTCCACTGGGTCCACTCAGCCCTCCAAGCCCATTGATTTGTCAAATGTCCTCTCAGATTATCATAAATTTGCTAATGTCTTCAGCAAGGTCTGTATGGATATGCTGCCTCTACATTATCCATACAATCTCAAAATCAATCTAGAAGAGGGAACTAGTCCCCCTATGGGACTATTTACTCACTGTCTTAGGTTGAACTCAAAGCATTAAGTGTTAAGGAGGCAGACTCCAGACAGGGGCAGACAGGAGTGGACGAGTCGCGGACCTGGGTGGATGAGGCCTTGGCTTCAACTTATGTGTTGCGCCCCTCGGGAACCGTAGT